>CALNHX010003041.1:0-160674 GCA_940337035.1 Agriotes lineatus
TAAATCCACAGGCAACATCCAACAACTTTTTCGAATTGTCCTGTACCACTCTAGTACAACACTTTTGGCTTGTTTAGGCACGTTAAACAGGTTTTACACTGTAACAATGTTGCTTAAAATATCTAATCGCAATTTTATTTCAGAAGTAGGAAAGCAATAAATAAAACTTTAGTTTATGTAGGGTTGGCAACAACACATTCATTACCTATTAAATGATCCAGTCAGTTTATGAGCTTGGCAAAAAGAAGCAAACATCCTCATTGCAACACATGGTAGATTGCATGCAGGCGGCACTATACATCTTGTTATGCTTGTATGTATTAAATTGTCAAATAAAATGTTTGTGTTGCTTCTTAATATTGAGTTAACATTCAATTATCAATCCTTTTCGATTATGCTCATCATTAAAAAATACAAAAGATGCCTGGGCCTTAATGAGCTTTTACAATATCAAAACTGCTAATGTTAATAAATTTGCAGCATGGAACTAATGTACTCCAATACAAACATTGAACTTATTTTGGATATTTGTTATATATAACAATGAAAAAGTTCAAATAAATATGGGTCAGAAACGTTTGCTTCCGAGTTATCACGCTACTAACGTAGCTAATGAATGCTAGTGTAAGTACTGAAAGTCAGTATATTCAATGAAACAAAAAAAAATAGTTTATTCAATTATGTTTAATTACAATTGTTATTAAAGTTACAGAGTTTTCAAAATGACCCCCTTGAACTTGTAAGCAACACTCACAGATTGCCAAACTAGTTCAAAGACCCTGGAATGTTGCAAATCTGTTCGCAACGCTCACGATTCGTTCACGCAGTTCAATGATGTCATCTACAGGCATCGCGTAAACCAAAGTTTTTAAATTGCCCCAAAAGTAAAAATCCAGCGAATTCAATTCATGTGAGCGCGAAGGCCACGCTATCGGTCCTCTACCTATCCATTGGTTACCATAAGTTTCGCTTAGAAACTGCCTTGTAACGCAACTAAAATGTGTGGAGCACTGTCTTGCATAAACCCCATATTTCGCCTTGTGGCAATTGAATATTCTCCAACAACAGTATTAACTCACTCTGCAAGAAGTCAACATAGAGTTGTCTGTTTAAAAAGTGGGGTCCTATCAATTCATCACCAACAATGCCTGCCCACACGTTGATGCTGAATTGTTGTTGATGTCTACTTTGGCAGTAGCTGTCTGGATTTTCATTCCCCAAATATGATTATTACGAATGTTGAAATCTATTTCTGTTGAAACCTGCTTCATCAGCAATAGTACCGAATTAATGAAATTCGGGTTCAAATTAAATTTTCCAGAAAGCCATTGACAGAAAGTACTCGCGGTTGACAATCTGTTGGAGAGAGACCCTATGCGCTGGAGTTGGTAGGTGTGCGGGAAGTTGGCCATGAAGGACTTGCCAAACTAAGCGTTGTGAAACATGGTTTAAAATTTCTTCCTTTTTATCAGGCGTTAAAACAGTGACTACATTTACACGGTAATTTAACGCTGGTGTTATTTAAACCCTTGTTATTAAAACTCGTGTAAAACGTGCGTTTACACAAGGGGTGCTGTACAGGGCGTTAAAGTGTACATCGGTGTTAGCTCAAACCTTGTCGCAGTGTGACCAACTGATTCGAGATTTTCCATCTGTCACTCTGCCAGACGCTGTACGTTATTATAAAATTATAAACATAACCGCCATAACCTACAAGATAATACATCACATCTATTTCTCGATTTATTAAATGTTCATGTTCAGAACAACTAACCGTCTTTACAATTATGTTGGTAGTACTGTCTCAAAACCTGTGTAAGTCGAAAGTATCCATGTACACGTACATGTTACACCCGCTTACTAACGGTCACGCCTCTTGACGAAGTGGTGTAGCGTTAGTAAACCGGTTCTAGTAAAACCGGAGTTAAACCCCATTTTCACGACAATTACACCAGTGTTAACAATAACCGATGTTGTAACACCGGTGTTAGCGGATCGTGTAAATGTAGTCAGTTCGAAGCCTTCCTCTATTCACAGCTTCCACACTAAACTTGTGGACATTTTTCAACTTTAATCGTGTTTAACGGTGTAATTTTCCCATCTAACACCACAATATTTTTATAGCACCGTATAGATAAAAGATAGTTCTTCCGAAAAAATGTAAAAACTATACAGGGTGTCATTTAAAATAAAAAAGTTGAATGTCACTGCTCAAACCTCAGTAGGCCATGAAATAAAATAATGTACAATAAAATAGAGCATATAATTCTGAACATCTTTTGTTAACAAATTATTTTTCTAATATCAATATTAACTGAACTAACAGGGGGGTGCCGCTATCTTAACTCACCCTGTATATTAATAGCTATTACTGACAAATTCCTGCAAGTGCCTCTGTATTTTATCTAAATCAGTTGAATAATTTCCAAAATGTAAAGTACACACACATAAACCCATTTAGCAAAACAAATTAAATATTTGGTTAAACTTTGATCAGAAATGGTTATTCTTATTTTCAATGTTCTATTGTTGAGATATCGTACAATATAAACTACTAATATCTCAATGAATTTATAACCAGAATATGAATACTAAAAAAGTATGATTTAAAATGTAGTAACATAAAAGCTGAGACATAAAATGGAATGTAGTGAAAATATCTATACATAAACAGTTATACACTTTCTTTGCTTGTACTGGACATTTGAGATGTCGAAGTAGATGATGTTTGTTTCGAGATGAACTTGGTTTTCCATACCTGTAATAAAAAGATAATTTTAAAAACAACAGCAGTATACCAGGTGACAATGAGACCAGGGCCATGCCTCTATCTCATTTACTTATGAATTAAATTAGATTAAATTTGATACGACACTAGACATAATGTCGGATCGTGTAATTAGCTCGATTGATTCACTAGTAGTAGTATGTAATTTGAACAATTTTGTCCATGACTACATATTTTAAATGCTTAATTTTGCTAATTATCTCCATTAATTTTTATACAGTAAAACATTGTAACTCACCATAACATGCTTATCAACTCCACCTGATGCAAAATATTCACCATTGCTACTAAATCTAACACAGTGGATAGCACCATCATGTCCTCGTAATGTATACAGTGGGCGCCCTTCTAAAGCATCTACTATTTTAATTGTTCCATCTAAACCACATGTCAAGAAAAAAGGGGCATGCGGATGCCATACGACGCATGTAGTATTGTCGTGTAAGATATAATGTTGCTGGAGCTTGTTGGTACGTATATCATACACCCTTACGCTGCCGCTATTCATTGCTACCGCTACAGAATTGCCATTGTTATGGAAAGCCACATAATTACCACTACCTGTAAAATGAATACTAACTATATTAAAAATAGTTAAGCATGACTACATTTACACGGTAATTTAACGCTGGTACTATTTAAACCGTTGTTATTAAAATTCGTGTAAAACGTGCGTTTACACAAGGGGTGTTGTACAGGCGTTAAAGTGTACGTCGGTGTTAGCGTGGTGTTATCTAAAACCTCGTCGCAGTGTGACCAACTGCTTCGAGATTTTCCATCTGTAACTTTGTCAGATGCTGTCTGTTATTATAAAATTATAAACATAACCGCTATAACCTACAAGATTAATAACACAGCTGATACAATTCAACAGAGTGACGTTGGTGTGGTTGACAACTGCGACTCAGACCAACCAACCGTCTTTACAATTATGTTGGTAGTCCTGTTTCAAAACTGGTGTAAGTCGAAAGTATCCATTTACAGGTACATTTTACACCCGCTTACTAACGTCACGCCTCTTGGCGAAGTGGTGTAGCGTTAGTAAACCGGTTCTAGTAAAACCGGCGTTAAACCCCATTTACACTACCATTTACACCGGTGTTAACAACAACCGATGTTGTAACACCTGTGTTAGCGGACCGTGTAAATGTAGTCCATGATAGCTTTTACCTTTGCTGGTTGTAAAAGTATGCATGCATTGGTTACTAACAACATCCCAAATCCGTAATGTTTTGTCATCTGAACAAGATGCAATAATGTGACCGTCAGGTGAAAATCGTGCACAGCGTACCCAATTGTTGTGGCCTAAAAACGAACTTAGAAAACGTCGGTATTGAACATTCCATATTTTTATGGATTTATCATTGGAACCAGTCACCAACTATAAACAAGGTTTATTTATATTATGAAATTTATAGTAGTTAACCACATTACCTGTTCATTATCCGGTGAAAAAGCGACTGTCCGAACAGCAGCACTGTGTGCTTTAAAATCAGCGCTACCGCCTTTAATAGTTGGTATCCACAACCTAACTGAACGATCAAGTGAACTGGAAGCCATCAGCTGACCATCAGATGAAAATTCTACGCTGGTTACAATGTCAGTATGTCCTTTAAAATCGTAACAGCGAATATTCTTTGATATTAAATTCCATAACATTACTGATTTATCATTACTACAACTTGCTAATTGTGTATCATTTGGATGAAATGCAAGGCCCAGAATTCCTTGTTTATGGCCCCTCAAATTATGTTCAAGACACGGGTCATCGTTTACCATATTTATTTCCGACATTTTTACGTATATTTCCTATTCCTTATAAAAAATAAAATAACAGCAAACACTCAACAACCCACAATAACCGTTCCAATCAAATTCACATCATATTCACATAGAGGTTAAACAGTTGCCTTAGCAACGATCATTCGATGTAGATATAACTACGTCGAATACATATTTTTACCATATATATAATACACATATATTGCTAGTAGGGCGGGAAACGTCAGAAAACATTACGGCGCCGACATAGTCTCACTTAGAGTATAACGCGTCTCGTGCGCATGCGTGAGAATTCAAACTCCACCTTTAGATGCGAATTTTAAACTTAACCACTTCCCCATTGGCCGGACGACGCCGCCGCGCTTGAACACAGCTCACCATTATACATTGAAGAATTGGTTGTCTGTCTCACTTCCTTGGTCAGTTTCCCACTCATAGCCGCTAGCAATATAGTAAGTATTAGATATATGATTTTTACATAGAATACCTGGAACGCCTCTTATTAAAGCATTCGCCAACAGTGTTAAGACAGAATAAACACCTTAATGTGTTTATTATGTGGTGTTAACATTAAAGTGATTACTAATTTTTCGTACGATCGTATTGTTTCATAAATTAACCAGCGTCGTTCACAGATAGGAGGTACCGCCATTCTTTGATCCGTGAAAATGCCGCCATCGCCGCTATTTTTATTCCCCTCAGTAATACCCATATATGTAATACTTACTATATTGCTAGCGGCTATGAATGGGAAACTCACAAAGGAAGTGAGACAGACAACCAACTCTTCAATGTATATGGTGAGCTGTGCGCAAGCGCGGCGGCGTCGTCCGCCCAATGGGAAAGTGGTTAAATTTAAAATTCGCTTCTAAAGGCGGAGTTCGAATTCTCACGTATGCCCACGAGACGCGTTATACTCTAAGTGAGACTATGTCGGCGCCGTAATGTTTTCGCGCGTTCCGAGGCCCTACTAGCAATATATAGGTCATTCAGTAAACACAAAAACATATACATTTTTTTGAAGTTGGCATATACGTAAAATATGTCTGATAGGGATTCTGTATTTTGTTTTGCAAAGGTTTCCATACCTCGATAAAAGTGACTTTGAATTTAAAAATGACAATTAACGAATATCATTAATTCAATGTCAAAGTAGTACATACTATTCTGGAAATTCTTGCCTGAACTTTTATAAAATGTAATAAAAATACTTATTAATAAATGCTACATCAATAGTATCCAATCCAGTATTTGTTTAACATCCTTAAAAGTAGTTATGACAGATGCTAATTAAATGTCACACTCTTAACCTGTTTGTTTTAGTTACTTTTTGTAAGTACATTCCTAGACAAAAGATGCATTTTGCAAGTACACTCATGAAATTTTAGAAATCAAAGGCCACTTTGTGTTTTTATGTTTAGTGAACAGACTATATGTATAATACATATTATATGGTAATAACTGATTGAGTTATGTCTAAAATTTTACTTGAAATTGGCAAGACTGTAAGTCTATGTCAAACTCCAGGTTAGCAGGTTATGAATTGCGCAAGTTTGTGTCAAAACTAACGCAAAATGTAACCTGCTAACCTCGAATTTGACATAGACTTACAGTCTTGCCAATTTCAAAAAAAGTTTTGGATTGCCAACAAACGTCACGTTGACGGAATTGTGATACAAACCTCAAAGTGACGCATATGTCAGAGGAATAAACATGGCGGACGTGGTGGTGCTCTCCTATATACACTGGCTCTGGTATAGTCTACACTAGTAAGTGTACCTGATACTGTAGTAAGAGTAGAGCAAACAGCGAAAAATGTTGGATCATATTTTCATGGCTACCAAGATTTAGTAATGATATATTGAAAAACAAGGTTGGTAAAACTGACACACGAGTTGTCAGTTTCATCAAATTCAAGGTTAGCAGGTTAGATTTTGTGTCAGTCTGTGTTTTTCTTTGACAGACTTTCAGTGAAAAATAATTGTATTCTGCTTGAAAATTTACTTTATTTACACAATTTTGTTGCAGATGTCTCTTACCTTTTCACATCTATTTGTTTGCAGTTTCCTTACAAATCTGCTTCGCCACACGTTTTCATATTATAAATATTTTAAGTTTTGTACATTATACAGGGTGTCCCTAAAAGGAGGTCAATCCATTAACCACATATTCCTTGAGCAGAAATATACTGATTTAACTCAACTTACCTATATACAAAGTTGCTTAGTTTAGTCGCTAGAGGGCTTTAAAAACGATTAAATTTTTTTAATTTTTTCAAAAAAGTCGAAAAATCTTTGATAGATTTTATTCATTTTTTGGCCATGTGTTTGTACCAGTAAACCACAGCTTTTTGAAGAATAAACCCTAATTTCAAAAATTACAGGGTGTTTAAAAACTTCGTCACAATAAATTGCCCATCCATATTTTTTTAATCCCCTGTATAATCACTACCAATTTTTTTTCTAAATAGTTACTTTAATTTAGAAGCTATTTTCTCTCTTACAAAATATTAGTTGGGTAAACGGTTTAGCCACAAAAAATATTTTCTAAATTTATGTAAGCCTGAATCAGTAATTGTAACTTAAAACTAGGTTTGTGAGAAAAAATCAACTTTAGTTTTCTGTAACTATAGAAATTGCGTAGTTTGTTGCTAGATTTACTGAAAGATAAATTGAAAAAATAGTTTGGTTCATTGAATAGTTCGTCGAACACAATTCTTAGTTAAAGTTAATTAGATTATTTTTGCGGTGATATCCGTACGCATGTCCATTGCGCTTGGGATATCGTACCGAAGAGCAATGGACATTCGTGATACCACCGCAAAAATACTCGAGATAACTTTGACTACTCAGAACCAATAAACAACTTAAAATGTGCTGCGGAGACTAACAATAAACATCTGAGGATGAAAATCATCAAATGTATTAGTTTAAGTATTCAAATGGGCCCTAAAGGGTACCCGTTGAGATCGTTAAGCAAATAACAGTTGACGCAAGAGTTTAATGGTAAACGTAAAATCCACGAGGTTTGGAAAGAACCCAAGCAGTACTTGTTAGCAACACAGTGCAGTAAACTACGACATTACTAAATAGGCAGAAGAAAACTCGGGAGAGTGTGACGGACTTCGACACAAGCGCACAAAAGCACTGTACATAAATTGAAAATTCAAATAGTGATAAAAGTATAAAACAATACACAACATTACATCGGCTTGTGCGTGGAGCTCCAAAGCACCAGTTAGCTCTAGGTCGTCGAACGTTACAGCACGGTAGGACGATGATCAGGTCAAGGCCAATTACTGCAGCAAATCAAGCATTCAAATAAGAGAGCTAAACTCTATAATGTTGCCGGAGACAAACCACTACTGCAGGAAATCACGCATCCAAGCAGGAGAGACTGTGAAAACGATTGCTTTAATTATAGGTCGAGAACGCCAACTGCAGACGCCATGTGCACGTCGATCTGGGCCCCGTACTAACAGCCCAAAAATGGGTCACGTGCAAAACGAATTTCAACAGCTCGCTAACCAGAATGCTTCACCAAAATTGGTGTAAGTGAGAAGTCGACCAAAGATGCATAATCCGCTAAATACAGCGAGGGCTAACCCAATATTTCCCAGCATAACTTCCCCACAAATCCTGCCGATCCCTGGATGACAAAAATAGAAGCTGAACTGCTTAAAATAAAAGAGGCAGAAAAATGCCAAACGGCCTTTTTTATCGCTTTGCTTACCGGCAAGATTCAAATGATGCACCATAGACCCAAAATTTAATCAAACTGCGATCATTGACCTGTAAACCTATATAGACGCATTCTACACGTAACCATACCAAATTAATAAAACTGCTTCCACTATCCGTGACGGCATGGAACTGTATTGCTATTGTGTAATTACATAAATATTCGCAATTTGACGGGAATCAGTATCTTTTGCACTTGGCTATTTTATAGACCACTTTATACGTAGCTGATAAATCTTGATAATTTATCGACATGACTTTGTCGATGTTTAATTCTCCTTTTCATAAGTTTTCCAATTTTTTGAACGAAAAGTCTGGGAATTTATTAACATATTCTTTTTCAAGAGCATAAGTTTATTTGGTTGTAGCTGTTAGGAAAGTAGCACCATAGAGTTTTTCTGTACCATTTACTTCAACACGTGTAAAACCAAAATGTAAGTAATCTTGGTAACATCTTATTTTTCATTTTGCAACACGTCATTATGATTGTCGAGCTCTAGCTATTAAGTAGTATACTGAGCAAACGAACCTACAAGGGTTGATTGGTTTGCTTTGCCCCTAACACATTTGTGACAACTGTATTACAAACAATTAATAATTTTTTTCTTCTCGTTGTATAGAAAGTCGGCTTTTCCGTCCCAATTTTAGAAAATAAGACCGTGAATTTTCAACCAGCGGTAGGTAATTTTTATTAACTCTCGAAGAGAGGTAATATTTTTTATTCGCAATCATATTGTAATGTATCAATTTCATGACATGACAACAGCTGAGAACTAGATGATTACTGAAACTAACCGGTAAATTATTATATACCCTGAAAAATGTTACATACCTGAAGAGTGGGTTGCATAACTCGCATGCTCTCTAACTCTCCACTTGTTTTCATGGTAACAAAAATATTTGCTACATCAGAATATCTATTATTCAGAATTCAATTGTAGTAATTTTTAAAATTAGACGATTGCGAATAAAATAGTATACAAACCTCGGCAAAAAATCCATTCCTGTGTCTCGAGAACTAGTTCACCTAGAGGCTATCGCCTCTCGGTAAACTATAGTTCTCTCGACAGGATTGGAATCCTTTCCGCCTCAGTATGTAATATACTATTATCTCCCGCGTTTGTGTTTATGTCGCCATGGATACCACATCAAAGCTTTACAACGTTATGTTGATTTTGAAATTAGACAAACTGTTCCTACAGAAATTTAAAGTCACTTCCTCAAGCAAAATTCTCCGAATTTCCCACTAAGGAACATGCGTTCGAAGAAAAATCAAATATATATAACGCTGGAGCAAAGGTTTATTTCCTCCTTTATGTGTTTAATTAAATTCACACGCGGTTGGAGTTAAATTGGACGTCAGATTGACTTTTTAGCATATATTTTTTACTTCCTTTTACGATAAAGGAAGTATTGGATTCACCCCAAAAATTCGAAATTGAGTTTTCAACAGATCTTGACGTTTTAGAGTCCCCTGATCCCAAAAAACATATTTTTTTTTCATTGGTCTGTGTGTCTGTCTGTCTGTGTGTCTGTCTGTGAACAGAATATCTCAAAAACGAAAAGAGGTATGGCGTTGAAACTTCATATATAAGTTTTGTGTACTATGTAGATGAGACAGCAAGCTTTTTAAAAAAATCGCATAACCGGAAGTAGGTGTTTACTCTTGTGATTTTTTAGTTTTTTTCGATTTTTTCAAAAACGGCTCAAACGATTTTTTTCAAACTTTACATTTTTATTACATTTTTAATGTGCATTAACGTGAGATAAGTGATTTTCCAGTTGAATACTTCTAAAGTGGGTTTCTTTTGTTTTTTTTTTCAATTTTTTTTATTAACTCCTATTTTAAATAGAACACCCGGTATATTATTACATTTTTGAATTCTGCTTAAGATTTTAGAGAAAATTTGTCTCTTCAACTAACGCTCTATTTTGTACCGTTTTTGTAGAATTCGTAATTTTTGAAAATTTTTGACAAATGCTTAAAAATTAAAAATTTAACTAATTATAAGATCACTGTAAAAGGAAGTTGTGTGAGTGTATCACACCAGATTTTTTCAATATATAACAGAATTCTATGGTAACTAACGCTAGGTCAGGATCGAAGTAAACCAATCAATCCTCGTACTTCTAATAGAACGTTATTGCTGAAGACACTTCCAGCAAGGCGAATAACAGTTATACGTTATATTAGGCAATGCGTGACTGAAATTTAATTAAGGCCCATCCGTATTCATGGTAGAAGCATTGATATACGTAATAGTTTAAATGGTGAGTGTAACTAAAAAATTTACCTTATAAATTATACATTAGTACTCTTTTGGAATTAATATTTTTTATGAACCTTACTATTATAAACGTAATGTATTTTCTTATATTTCTATACCCAAGGACCACTACTTGGATCAGAAAAATTAAAATACTGAAGAATGCAAGGAAACTAGTAGAACTACTATAGGAATTGCAGAAGATCGCGCCAAAAAACTCTGGAAACACGAAAAAATTAAAACCGTTCCTAAATGAAGCCAAGAGTAAAGGAATGAAAGTTAATATTAGAAATAATAGGCTTATAATCAACAGCAAGCCATTCACACTAGAACAAGAATAAGAATCTACAACTGGAAAAGGCGAAAAAAGAATACTACAAGAATCCCCCCCAAATGCAAACACAACTTCAAACACAGTAGTCAAACAGGACAACAAAAATGTGAAAGAACAAAACTAGACTTCAACATCAAAACCAAGAGAAATAATCCAGTCAATACTGACGCATTTTTCAAAAGGCACTAACCCTCCCCTAAAAAACGGAAACAAATAAAACAACATAGTTCAGGACTGACCGATGACGATAACGCTATGACCATGGTGTAAAGAATACAAGGTGAAACGCTCCCGGGATGGGCAGTCGTTCAGAAAATAGAGGGGAGATGTCAACCAATCCCCGATGGTCCTGCTCAGGAAATCCATCACGGCCGCGATCATGGTGTAACCATGGTTGCGATCGTATATGTTGCTGGCACTGTCAGTCGATGTCAAATTCGGGGTTAGCAGGTTACATTTTGCGTCAATCTGACACCAACTGACGCAAAACTTAACCTCGAATTTGACATCAACAGCGTCTTCAACAATACACTTCAGTACTACCAATCGTGCCATTTGTCGGACCATGTCCTATTGGTCGAATTTGAGGTCCGCCCACATTCTGCGGAACGTTACACCTTGTGTTCTTTACACCATGGCTATGACCACGGATAACGAATTTATACAAACAACAAAGCAAAACCAAACACAAAACATACTTCCCAGAATTTTCGTCATAAGGGAAGTAAAAGACCGGAACTAACACAGGCACTAATAAAAATACTCAAAGAAACAACCTAAGAATATACACTATGAACGTCCGCACTCTACGAACTGAGGAGAGAGTGCAAGAATTAGAAGCAGCACTACTAAAAATAAATTGGGATATATAAGCCGTTCACGATCTTTTTGGGTCAGGTGAGGCTATGACCATCTAGTAATTTTGTTGGCAGAACCTCTGTTGCAACTAAACTCCCTCATGGAAATTGACACTTTTTGTGTTAGGTTAGGTTGTTTTCAGTTTAGGGTTATATTGTTGCCGGATATTCTCTAGTCTCCACATCAACTCGCGCTCTTTTAAATTTGGTCTGTTCTTTTTAAATTGGAAGTGGCATCGTTTAATGGAAATTTTTTGTTGTAACAAAATTATTTTGGGCATTTTGAATTTTCCTTTGACGGAAATTAAAATTATTTCTACACATTTGATAAATCATTTATTTTCTTACGAATATTAAAATAATAAACCTGGCAATGTGGTGGCAAGAAAATGTCGAACAGACACTGACAGAAAAAAAAAGTTGCATCCGTTACATCATCGAATCAGTTAGTCCAACATGATAAGAAAAAATCATAGCCAACTCTGTCCCAAAAAGGTCGTGAACGGCTTATACTCGGAGTAGCTGAAGCAAGGAAAAGCGGAGAAGAAATTACGGAAAGGAAAAATGGGGCAATATTGCTTTGGAAAGGGCAAGAGACAGGTTTCGCACGTGTTTGTTTCTTTGTCAAAAAAGCTCTGGCAAAGGGTATCCAAGAATTTCGTAGCATTACAAAAAGAATAGCAGTATTGAAAATAACAAACATCTAACCATAATTCAAATTTACGCACCAACAGAGAACTGCCCAGAAGAACAAATAGATACCTTTTACGAAACACTCGAACACACTATCAATGAATATATATCCGATAAGGAACAAGACCAACTAATCGTAATGGGTGATTTTAATAGTAAAATTGGCTAGAAGAAGGCTGGAGAAGAACTTAAACTTGGCCCTTACGGTTATGGCGATAGAATCGGCAGAGGTTATAAACTAATTTATTGAATTTTAGTTAAGTGACTAGCTCACAATATACAACACTCTTTTTAAGAAAAGAGCAGAATGAATATGGACATGGTTGTCACCAAATGCTAAGTTTAAAAATTAAATAGATTTGTACTAACAACGGCGACGAAACAATTAAAATAGCCACCAACTATTATAAAGAACTGTATACTACAATGATAAACAAAAACCAAGAACAAAAATCAAAGAAACAAGAACCTACACCTAATACCTTACCAAAAATACAAGTGTGAAATCCGAACAGCCATTAGTAAACAAAAAAGAAAAAACCGCAGGAGAAGATAATATTGCAGACGAAAAGCTAAAATCAGGATTAGAAGACATAATTCATCAATTTTACCTTTTATTCAATAAAATATTAGATGAGGAAAAAGTACCACATCAATGGACGGGATCATCCACAATTTTACTCCACAAAAAGGAAGAAAAGTCAACATTTTAAATTACCGACCAATAAGTTGACCTTGAACATATATTAAGCTTTCGCTATTATCATTCAGAATATATACACAATTAGAAAAAACTCCCCAGGCAGAGCAAGCAAGATTCAAGAAGGAGTATTCCACCATCGACCATCGACCACAAGCAAGCAATCAGTCAGCTAATAGAAAAACGTAACAAATTCAACACAATATAGATGACAAATATATTAACATCGTTCAACAATTGCTAAAAAATAATTCTGCATGTATAAAACTAGAACGAAAGGGCCACCAATTCAAACTGAAAAAGGAGTCAGGCAAGGGGATCCTTAATCCCCAGATCTGTTCAATGCTATACTGAATTAGGTACTTATTCAACCAACTCAATTGGAAAAATTCGTGTAAGCGCTAAACAACGAATGCACAAAAGTTGTTTTAAAAATCAACATGACTAAGACCAATAGATATAAGTACTACTCACCGACAGTAGCAGGAACCGCATTTTGCTTGATGGTCAAAAAATTATTTTCAAGGACGAAGCTATTTAACTTAGAAATTTATATCCTTTAAGAATAAAGACAGCAAGGAAATCCAAAGACGCATAACTCAAGAGTGGCACAAATTCTGGTCTCTGAAAACAGTCTACAAAACTTAAAAGCAAAGTGGGTGTAATCCCGACCCTAACTTATGGTGCACAGACGTGGGCAAGAAACAATAGTGAACTCAACAAACTTCAGGTCACTCAAGACAAAATGTTGAGAAACATGTTAAAAATAAAACTCAGTGATCATGTAAAAATTGTGGACATAAGAAAACGATTTCAAACTGAAGACATACAATACTACTGCAAGAGGCTCAAGCTGCGCTAGGCAGGTCATGTAAGAACAAAAACGAGATGGACAGAAAAGATTACTCGATGGGAGCCAAACTTATGTAAAAGAAGAAACGATCGACCTAAAACACGTTGAGAAAACGACATTGTATCCACAGCTGGTGAAAGCTGGATGAAAAGTATCCCAGGACAGAAACACATATGGAATACCCTGGGGGGGGGGGGGGGGGGGAGCGCTTGTCCAATAATTGGGAATCATACGGGCTAATATTATATATATATATTTCGGGTTACTATGTACAGCGTACTTATGATACATAATTATTTATAAAATATAACATATCATGTGCTATACTATATATTACAACTAAAAGTCGTTTACCCGATCCCCTTTCGCCAAACCTCTCGGTCTAATGCTTGGTCCTCTTCCAATCCTCTGGATGACATTGCTTGTCTTATTCCCTCATTCCATGAACGTCTAGGCCTTCCACGCTTGCGTTTTTCAGCTGGTTGCCACCGGAATATCTTTTGGGGCCACCGGTTGTCGTCCATTCTTATCAGGTGCCCGAACCATTTTAAGTTCCTTCTTTCTATTCTTTGGATAACTGTTTCATTTGCTTTTGTTCGATTTCTAACTTCGTCATTTGTAATGTGCTGCAGTCTGGATATTCTAGCGCTCCTACGTAAATAATTCATTTCTACAGCCATCAGTTTCCTTTTTAAATCAGTGTTAGGATTCCACACCTCGCTTCCATAACATAAAACGGCTTCAACCATTGTAGTTCCGATGCGTTTCTTATTCTCTATTGAGATGTTATTATCCCACCAAATCGAATTTAGAGCGCCCACAATTTTCCTACTTTGCTCAATTCTGCTTTTTATTTCTTCGGTTCCCACACCATTTCTATCGATTACAGCTCCGAGGTATTTAAATCGGTCCACTTGATTTATCTGTACGTCGTCATCAATGAAGATATCAAAATTTGCTTGTGTATTGACTGCTAAATACTCAGTCTTTTTAAGACTAACCTGCAGTCCCCATTTCTTATACTCTACATAAAGGCGTCTGATCATGAATTCAAGGTCAAAAGAGTCTTGCGCCAGAACAACTTGATCATCCGCAAAACTTAAAGTATACAGGTGACCGTTATTAATAGGGATTCCCATCCCAGCACAGTGTCGTTTCCAGTTCTGTAGTGCAACTTCAATGTAAAGGTTAAACAATATCGGTGATACACTACAACCTTGTCGTAGTGCTTTAGTGGGGTTTATTGGATTAGAGAGTTGTCGATTAATTTTTGCATATGAAACGTTATCTTCGTACAGTTTCTGAATCATTTTTATAGTGTGGTTATTTACAGTCCAATAATGTAGAGCTTCCCACAGTTTACTTCTCGGAACAGAATCGTAAGCTTTCTCGAGATCTATGAAAGCTAAATGCACCTCTTCTCCCACTGATATTCTTTTCTCTAAAATTTGTTGCATTATGAACAAATTGTCTACGCATGATCTGCCGGGTGTGAACCCACTTTGCTCTTCTCCTATTTTCCCTGTCATTTCTGTTCTTAAAATGTTTTGTAGCACCTTTCCAAAGAGTCTACTGAAGGTACTGTTGACACTTAGACCTCTATAATCATTTGGGTTTTTTATTTCCCCGTTTGAATATGGAGACTATATATGATGTCCGCCACTCTTGAGGGATCTCACATTTTTCCCAGCAAGCTTGATATAAAAGTGTAATTTTTCTTAGGAGCGTTTCTCCTCCATATTTTATTAGCTTAATTGGGATCCCTCCTGGTCCTGCTGATCTCCCATTTTTCATTGTTGTGATACATTTTCTTACATCATGTATAGTTATTTGTACGGGTGCTGTAGTTTCTTCTTGAATAAGTTGTATATTTCCAACAAATTCTGGGCGATTCTCTACTAGTAGTTCTTCATAATGTTTTTCCCATTGGCTTATGGTTATACCCTTGTGGAATGTATTTGTAGTGTTAGTTTTCATTCGCTTAATACTTCTCCATACTTCTGTAGATCTAGTTCCACCAATATAACTATTAATTTGATTGCATTTTACTTCCCAATATTTATTTTTTTCTTCTTTTATCGTTCTTCTTAGTTGTCTGTTCTTATCTTTATACTGCTGCCTACTTTCTTCACTTCTTTTCTTCAGCCAATTGTTATATAGGTTAGTTTTTTCATTAATTAAGTTTAGTACCTCCTCTGTTAACCAAGGCTGTTGTTGTTTATTATTTCTTCTAACAATTTTTTCTTCTCCTAATGCCTCAACTGCTGCTTTAATTAAACTTTCTTTAATATTATGATGTTCAATTTCAATATCTACAGTTAGTTCTAATCTATTTAGCTCTGCTTCTAATCTGTTCTGATATAACGTTCTAATGCTGTCTTCCTGGAGTAGTTGCAATTTAAACCTTTTCACATCCATTCCTATGTTTGGCTTTTGATCTATAACCTTTGTTTGTTTACTTAACACATTTTCATAAGGCCATACGATTTTGGTTATTAACAAGAAATGATCTGTTCCGCAATTTGCACTACGCTTAACGCGGCAATCGTAAGGCTTCATATGCGTTCCAAGTTTCACCATAAAATAGTCTAAGATAGATTTTTGGTTTAAAGACGTTCTTTCCCAAGTGTATTTGTGTGCTGGCTTATGATTAAAGAAACCATTTAAGATCTTCAATTCGTTTTGTTTGCACAGATAAATAAGCATTTCTCCAGAATTATTAACAATATCTTCACCGAACTGACCTATTACTTCATCGTTATGTCGGGCACCTACTCTACCATTAAGGTCTCCGCCAATAATCAATTCTTTATTTATGCCGGCTTTGTCTATAGTTTCCTGTAGATCTTGGTAGAATAGTTGTTTAGTTTTTTGATCATTATCATCGGTGGGTCCATATACACAAATAATATTTGTAATCCGTCCATATAATGACATAGTGAGAATTATAATCCGTTCTGAAATACATGTATAGTTTTTAATGTATCGGTAGAGTTGTTTTTTAACTAAAATAGATACACCTGCTCGAGCTCTACAGGATTTCTCTACTCCAGACCAGAAATGCATGTATTCTCCTAAGTCTTCGTTACCTTGTCCTTTCTTTTTTGTTTCAGATAGTAAAGCAATGTCAATCCTTAGTCTTTTTAGGTCGTTAATTATTTCAATCATTTTATTGGTCATATTTTGTACATTCCATGTTGCCAATATCATTGTCCGTTTTCTCGCTAGTTTTTGTCGTAGTTTATTTCCATCCAATTTCCGAGGCTTATTGCGGGTAGAGCCAGCATTTTACAATTTTTTTGCGATGGACGGGCTGCTAACCTGAACACCAACCCCCAAACTTGGAGGACCAGGATTTTCTGTTGGAGTTTACTCTCTTAGCCGAAAAGTACCGGTTTTCAGGCGCCGGTAACTCGCCCTTCACCCCATCCTGTTAGCTACAGTCTATTACGACTACAGTCAGAGAGCACGACGTGAACGTAGGAAATAGGGTTTGCTAGTAGAGCTGCTAAGAAAAGTCGCAGAGGCGTTTCTCGAAATTTGTGAATATGCTTATTCGGTATCGGCATATTCCTCGAGACCATACTAGCCTTACTCTCCGGGCTAATATTATCATATTATTATTATTATCTATACACCAATTTGTTTTCCTTCAACAACAACTCACCAAAGTTTCATCGCAATCGGATGAATGGTATAGGAACGCATACGGGATAAAAAAATCAAATTAATTTTTATATACATATATTGCTATGGATATGCTCTAATAATTATTAATTCGCTTTTGGGGTTGTTTATAAAATTAATTTAGACTGATTAAAATATGCTGTCTTGTATTTTTATTTACTTGATCCAAAATAAATGGTAGTATGCCCTTCAAGTATTTTATTTATCGGCAATTTATTATCAAAACGCTAGCTCAGCAGAACAATTAACTCTATTCCCAGGGGCGAATTGCTAATAATTTTTACTTGATCTGGTGCGCCACTGTACACCTGAATTAGTTCCAATACACAGTAGTTATTGTATGCAATATGTCAAAACCTACAAAACGGTTCGTATCGTGCAGTCACCGTTGTTGACTTTAAAATAATCAAAATTGTGAACATTTGCAGAAGTATTTATTCAAATCGTAGCACTTTGGCGGTTATTATTATCATTTGTTTCAGGCATTAATTTGTTACATGACATCAGTAGGGACGCCGACTATATCTCGCGATTGTTTTACCTTCGCCTAACCTCAAATTTGGGTAAACGCTGGATCCTAGGATATGCTTGAATATTGATAAGCAAGGTCTGGTCTCATATGCACACAAATTTTCCGAACATAACACTGATACTTTTAGGTTAAAACAGTACCTTAAAATTTGGTGTGTTCTTCGCAATGTTCGGAAAGGGGCCCCAGCTGGTAACTTCCTCTGGAACGGTTTCCTCCGGTGTTTTTGCTGTTGGTCGATCTCCTGCACTCCTGCCTGATGCGTCGCAGTAGAAATCCCTGGCTTTGGAACCTATTTCTGTCCGGAATTCAATATCGGAATCCTGATGTGATCGGCTGGCAATGATCGTCGGAAGTGCTCTCGGTGAAAATTTAATTTTGTGTTGCGGAAAATCCCACAAACGTTTCCACATAAACTTCAACACTTGGTCAACACATGATACACTTTTTAGCTCGAAATATTTTAATGTATTATATAAAAACTTAGTTGAAGTGGAGCACAAAACTACATGTCAAGCTTAATTTAATTATTTATTTGTTCTTTCTATTTCCGTTATTAAAAACAGTTATTTTTGTTCAGTATTATTAATGTACGTGAATCGTAACTAACGGGTTTACCATCTTGTGAAAGAACTGCACCAAGAGCATACTTTAAAGCATCAGCAGTGAGTTCATACGGCTTGTTAAAATGTAGATACTGCAAAATTGGTTCATTAGTTAAGAGGTTTTTACAATAATCGAAAGAATTTTTGAAATGCTGGATATGAATAATTTTGTTTTCTTTCTTTAAACAATTTTATAAATTTTCTATAGTATCCAAAAAGTTCTAAAAATGATTTTATTTCTATTTTAGTGTTAGGTAGTGGGACATTTTTAATAACTTCTATTTTAAAAGAATCCGGTTTTATTCCGTCCGGTGTTGTAATATGGCCTAAATATTTTACATTTTTCTGAAGAAATTCGGATTTATCTAACTGAATGTTTAAACTCTTAACATTTTTGAAAGACGTTTTTGAGTCGCTCAATAAGTTGTAGTGAAGTCGAATAAACAATAATGTCGTCAAGGTATACCAATCATTGACTTGGAGTTAATCCTGTTAATGCGGTGTTTATGGTTCTTTGAAAACTTCTAGAAGCATTTTCACACCAAAATGAATTCTTCTGAAGTGAAAATGACCTTCTTTTGATAAATCTGTTTTTCTGTATCTCGGAATCCATTTCAATTTGGTGGAAACCGGAGGCTAAGTCAGGAGTCGTAAAATAATTTGTCTGCAAAATTGTCTAAAACTGTCTCTAGTCGGGGTAAGGAAAATTTGTCGGTAATGGTCTGAGCATTAAGCTTCCTGTAATCGATAACGATTATCCATTTTTGTTTGCCTGAGGCATATGTCTTTTTTAATAATAATAATAATAATAATAAAGGGTCTTTATTTTCTAACATACGTTCATATTTACGTAATTAAAGAGAATAAACGCAATATGTGTAGTTGGAAAAGCGCCGAAGATTAGATAGCACTTCCACAAGGAACATGCTCCTGTTTTCCATCTTAAGCGCGGGACTACCCATGTTGGAAAGTTATATGGTGATTTGCTATGTTCGATTATATCTTCCTTTAACATTTTGTCAGTTTGTTGTCTAACTTCTTGTCGGTGTATTTTGGGATATCGATATGTTTTAGTAAAAATTGGGGAGTGTCTGTTTTCGTTCGTATGCGGCGTTCAATTAAATTTGTAGTTGAAAAAGTAATTTCAGGAGTATAAAATATTTCCTTATAATCCAAACAATAGCTATTTAAGTAACAAGGACCTATTAACATTTGAGGTAGGCAAGTACAAGCCAAGGCGAAGCCGTGTAAAGTAACAAATTGTTGTTCGAGGAGGTAGTAGTAGTATCTAGTAGTAGTATTTGTGGGGAGACTGATTTCAAGCAAGTAGACCTTTTTGCCAATCCCGTGGACAAGGTCTGGGCTTGCAGAGTACCAGATACCTTAGTCTTACTTAGAATTTTACCGAGACTAAAGAGTTCCAACCTTAGCAAGGAATATTTTACATGCTACACATCGTAGTAACACGGAACCCACGGGTTTACATCACTTCCGAATGATGGCATTCTGTAGAGGTTTTCATCAGCATTTTTTATTTTCTTCAAAAACTCACCGGATCAAGGATCGAACTCTCGACCCTTACATCAGTAGCCAGAATGCTTAATCACTGAGCTATAGAACCCTGCGTTCGAGGGGGTAGTGTAATATGTCTTAAAATGTCTTTAGAGTATAATTTTAGAAAAATTCCTTTGTGTTTTTGTCTTTCTTGCTTTAATTTTGAATGGTTGTGTAACGCTAGCATTTGCAGAAATTAATAAAATGAATATTAAACAATGTATTTAATTTTTGCATTGCTAATTTAGGCTCTATCAGACGTTGCATCTATCGAGCGCTTGAACTAGTGAAGCGAATTCGTGCCCGATATGCACAACCATACGACGACTCAACCCCCGCGCCGTCTCCCACCTAAAGATGTCTGAAGTGAATACTTTGATAACACGGCGCAAAAGATATAAAAGCAGGTGTCTCAACCATTTTAAAAGAGTTGAGTCCTTGGGCTCCTCTTCCTTATATCCTCTCCTGATGTTAGCATGTGATAAAATTTGCCTGTCTCCTAACATCGCCACCCTAACCGGACATCGATATTAACATGTGATATGGTTTGCCTGTCTCTTAACATTAATAACACGACCGGGCCTAGATGATAGCATGTGATAAGGTTAGCCTGTCTCCTATCATCTTCGCTAGCAACCCCTCTAATACTCATTTCCTGTATTTCAATCCGAACCCTGCGATCGGATGCCGCCAGAATGTTCAAAATGATTCCTTTTAAAAATGTATTAACCAAGGTGTCAATAGGAAACCTACTCACGTTTCGCATAAAGTGTCGCTTGAAACCTGTAACAACATTCGTTAAACTTACCTGGAGGGTACGCTTGGACGTTGAAAAACGTTAATTAGAAGCCCTAAAATCCAGCCCGCCTTTGGGACCGAGCACCGGCGAATTCACCGCAGGATCGCTGAAATGTCAAATTTCGCCGTCTGTAGAAATTAGCAAATGCAACTCGAACAATTATTCCACGGAGCCGACACTCCGGGAGTAGCACACTGTTCGCTCTGACACAACCACGAGCCACATCAATCCTTAGCACTCCAGGTATCAGTTAGATCTGTTTAATTGTTGCACAAATTCACATCCCTGCATATGTAAACAACACTCGGCACGTCTAGGTCCCGCTTTGGGGACATCCGTTCTACAGGGGCCCCAAAATCTATACTTGCCAAATCACCTGATGAACCCACCTTCCGTAAATACCTGCTACCCTTAGGGCAACGCCAGATGCATCCGTCTTTCAAGCAGACCGGCTAGATGGGTTGCCGTTCCCCGAAAAGTAACGAAACACGACCCCCCAGAAGAAATTGTTATTTTATTAATGTACAATTAATTAAATTTAAAACTACGATTTAATTTGTACTAGTAGCTAACTACAATATATTTATGGTAATTATTTGCTGTTTTCCTGAGTATATATATTTGAGTTAAATGAACACATTTCTCCGATTTGAGCTACCGAGGTAGAAAATTTAATAAACATTTATGCCCTTCCGAAATTAATAACAGTCGTAAATGACCACAATTGATTACCAGGACTAAAGTTAAATTCAGGAGGTTGAAACGTTACAATTGTAGTATGCGACAGTAGTCTTCTCAGTTGGAATATGCATTCATCAATAGTCAATATTTGCAGCGAGGTTAGCTAAGATGTCTGTGCCTATTAGTCCTACAGATTCGTCATAAAAATCGAATCAGTAACAAAGATGTGTTCCATTTTCTGAAAATAAATTTTGAATGGGTACTTTCGCTAGTAAATTATCATAAGTAGTTCCATGAGAAGTAGAAATTTGGAAAGGATGTTCATAAATTGAATTAGGATAATACGTATGTACACATTTTGGTGAAAGGATAGTACGAGAACTATCAGTATCTATTAATATTTTATCGCCAGTTTATTGAAAAAGTTTCTACCGGAGCATTTAACGAAAATTGACGGGTTCCTCGGGAGCTTCTTCATTATCTGAGTTTAAATTTGTAGTTGGGTCTAATGCATTAAAATGTGTTTTGCAATTATTGTTTTCTAACATTTTAAGGTTTTCAGGTGTTCTCTGGCCGTAATAACGTTCTAGTTCGTAAATACTAAGCTTTTGGTCATATTCGGGTTTAAATTGCTGTTGAAAAGTGACGTTTTTATTGAATAATTCTTCGAAATGAAAATTTCTTGGTTGGTTAGATTGTTGTATATAATTATTAGGTCTAAAATTGGGTTTATAATTTTTACTAAATGGCCCATTTCGGGTGCCTAACTGTTGTGAAGCTGGGCGTTTTTGTGTAGCTGATTAAATCACTGAGAAATGTAAAATGGCCTGACACTCCCCTTACTTGAAAGAGAGTTCCCCGAAGTCTCTTAAAAACCAACGGGACATTTTGCTACAACGCAACGATCGCTCAGACGAAAAACAAAAACACAACGACGAAATAATAGAGTGCACCCCCAAAGGGATTACGCACACTGGCCACCAGGTAGGGTGCGAAAGGTGGGAAGAAAGAGGAAGAAAAAAAGATTGGATACGCCAGTGAAAAATACGAAAAATGTTTGTCGAAATCAGGAAAATATAGGTCTAAATCGCGTAAAAATAGGTCTTACGCCTGTGGACACTTCCGACCAACCGTTTCAATATAACACAGGGAAGGGCAGTGGTGTAGAAATGGAAGTCCAAAATCCCACCCAAGGTTTACCTGAAGAGGGCACGCTGTGCGTCACGAGATCAGCGCATTGTGTGAATCCCACAACTGGTATGAGTACCCGAGGAAAGAGGATGAACCACCAAAAAGGGAACATGGTTGCGACAGAAACTGTCAAAAATAGTCATAATCGGTAGTAACTAGGAAAACTCAGTCCACCGAAACCCCCAATCGATGCCGATGCCGGAGCCAAGTCGACTATTAAACCGCTAAGTGTGAGCTCTAAAATAACTCCAACACCGAACACCAAAAGAAGATCCGGTAGAACCAAGTCTCCAACTGTGTAGGCGTTCGATGACGCATGCTCAATGAATACTTGACAGAACTCCATGCGGCCCAAAGGGACGACCTTACAACGACAGGGTCCGCACTAAACAAAGTTACCAAACACACGCTCTCTTAATGGTTAAAATGTCGACGGCCAACGGTACGGTAAAAGAGCGCTAAGCCATAACAACAACCGGGCAATACTACACGACAAAAGTCAAAATTATTTAAAAACTTGAATTCTTTCCACTCAAGAAACCTCATGCGGACAGCCGTGCACTGCCGCCACACAAAACTCAGAAGCTTCAATGAAATTGTTCACGAAAAACACGATATGAGACAACGTGACGTCATCAGACAAGATAGGGTACGATAGGCGACAACAAACCGTCAACAAGTACAAAACATTCCGACCAGCGGTAAAGACTCGTTAAATGCTAACTTAAGCCCTACCTGTATTCCATAGTTTCATGGGATGTGATATCACATCATCATTTTTCGGACGAGGCAAGAAATCTGAGTGAAAGGGATGGAATTGTTATCCTCAAGTGACACATGCCTTTACCTACATGGCACTCCACCGTTACACAGAACTTGATATTGATAATTCCGATTTTAAACTACTAGAACGCTTCACCGTGATCTTGTATGTATAAGAACTGTGATTTAGACAATGTAAATGAGGCTAGGAAGGAGTTGTTTTATCAGAAGAGTAAGTCAATGGAGAAACTTCCCCCAACAAAGGACGCACTACTCCAATACTCCAAGTGGGCTGCATATCTAGCATGAGTATGGTGTACCAGTAAGCACAGTCGACATCATGCTCCTAATCCAGAAGACTGCGGCTGGACTCAGAAAGTAGATAGTGCATCATGGGTTCCTGTATGGAACATCTTACCCATTGCTTCAAATGCCTTTTTAAGGTGGAGACTTGAAAGATTTATAATTGGAAAAAATAATATAAAATCTTAATTACTTCTTCAGATTTTTTATTATTTACCGAAAAATAATATGTGTACATAATTTTTAAGTTTTTTATGCAAGGCGCTTTTTAAGAGAAATATTTTTCAATTCTAATTAATATCTACTTAAATGGCTTCTAGAAACTCTAATCTAGCCTTGTTAATGAATTACGGTTACAAAAATCCTGTAACTGTTCTTTTACAGTTGTCTAAATGAGAAGATTTTTTTTATCCAATTTACATGTTCTATAAAATCTCCTTATTTAGCCAACTGTAAAAGAACATTTACAGGATTTTTGTAACCGTAATTCATTAACAAGGCTAGATTAAAGTTTCTAGAAGCCATTTAAATAGATATTAATTAGAACTGACAAATATTTCTCCTAAAGAGCGTTTTGCATAGAAAACGTAAAAATTATGCAAACTACTTTTCGGTAAATAACAAAAATCTAAAGAAGTAATTAACATTTTATATAATTTTCTCCAATTATAATTAAAAAAACAAAAAATTGAAAAACTAATTTTTAGCTAAAGTCAAAAAATTTAGGTGTTTTCTGGTCTGGAGATTGTTCAGTTAGCAAAAAATAACACACTCAAAGAAAACTTATTGAAATCTTACTTAACTTCCGAAAAATAGCACTTTTTTGATTTTGACAATTTCGAAAAACTCCATTTTCTAAATAAGTAAACACCACTCGGTATATATGATAGCGGCTAAATAGGTTTTATAACAAGCAGAAATTATTGAAGTAAAAAGTTTTTTTGAAAAATCAAAAATAATTTTTTCCCATATGGCAACTTTTTGTATATTAGTGAATAAATATAAGGGTGTCCCTAAAATAATGGGACACCGATTAGTCATAGATTCCTTACGTCATAATAAATCGATTAAAGGTAATATACCTTAGTACAAAGTCCCTTCAGTAAGAGGTTATAGGGCCTCGATGTTTAATTTTTAATTTTTTATTTTTTTGTTACTTTCCACAAATGTAAAGAAGTCGATTTAAATTTTTATATACATGCTTACTATTTTGTAGTGCACTAATATGAAAAATTTCATAAACTAGACTTGACTGCAAGGGGTACTTTACCTATCTTTCAAAACTTTTTTAGCTCTAACTTCGTTATCTGTATTTTTTTTTAAATTTTAGGTTATTACCTGAAAGCGAATTCAAAAGCATAAAAATAATGTAAAAGCAACCGTTTACCTTAAAATGCCCATCAAAGGTTTTTTGTTGTCATTAAGACGTATAATTATCAAGTAGCCATGATAACAAAAACCATTGGTCATCTAGTAAAAAACAATGATAAATCAATTAATGGCATTAGTGCCATAAGAATTTGTTCTTTTATGTTTAAGAAAATGCCGCTACATAACAAATTCTCCAATGCTGCAAGGTTCGTTATGTCGCAGCATTTTCGTAATGACAAAAGACGAAAAACTGATGGCACCAACGTCATTAATTGATTTATTGATGTTGTTTACTAGATTACAATCATAACCCACTGTTTTTGTAATCATGGCTACTTGATAATTGCACGTCTTAACAACCAAAAACCTTTGATGGGCATTTTAAAGTAAACGGTTGCTTTTAGGCGTAAGAACTAAGAGTACTGTAGCGCCCTTGGGGTCAGGCCGTTGTCTATATATGACTCAGCGTCCCGTGCGACTCGTGAGTCAGCGTTCCAGATAATTCCAGAAAGTGTAACGACCTTCGGGCCGGATCGTATCAGAACATTCCAGAACGACCTTGCGCGCGAACACGTCAGCGTCGCTGGATTAATCGAGCAAGGTCTGACCGTTTCTAGGATGACTCACCCGGCGTGTATATAAACCGGTGCAGTGGGAAAAATCCACAGTTCTCAACCAAGCTCAAAGCGCGTAAACTGCAATATAAATGAAACCGTGTGTACATAACTCTAGTGAAATAAATAACGCCTGAATAACAAATAAATATAACCATATAAATAATTAATGTTAAGTCGTAAATAAATAAATAAAGTATATCTGTTGTTAGAATTAGTTCCTGTATTTATAAATAATGTGTGTTCCACGTTTAATAGTTGCTTTGTAAATAGTTAAGATAAATCGTGGTAAATAAATTCTATGTTCAAGAAGCGTTGTATAAATTTTAAATAACCCGAAACGTAAAAACGTAACAGTACATTATTTTTGTGCCTTCTAATTCTCTTTCAGATAATAACCTAAAATTTCAAAAAAGTTACAGATAAAGAAGTTAAAGCTAAAAAAAGTTTTGGAAGATAGGTAAAGTGCCTCTTACAGTCGAGTTAATTTATTTTTTTTTTTTGTTAGTGCAGCACATATGTATGTATACCAAAATTCAAATCGATATCTCTACATTTGTGGAAATTAACAAAAAAATAAGAAATAAAAAATTGAACTTCAAGGCCCTATAACTTCTTACTGAAGGGACTTTGTACTAAGGTATATTGGGTTTAATCGATTTATTATGACGTAAGGAATCTATGACTAATCGGTGTCCCATTATTTTAGGGACACCCTGTATAGTCTGATACATTTAAAAATTGTGTAGTTGTATTCCCTCTTCCCAAATATGTATATTTAGACACCAAGTTTGTGATCCTAAGCGTTTTAGAAGCCGAGATATTGATAATAATATAATTATATTTTAAAATGGCCACTATAAAATCCAAGATGACGGACGAAGAAGTTGGTCCCATCAAAAATTGAAAGCTAAGTACCTAAGTAGTAGTATATATATATTAGCTCTGCAGGCCTAGTAGGCCCATGGCTTCTTTAGTTAATTTTGCCCATTCTTTCCTATTTTTTGCCTTGTCTTCCCATCTCGCAATGTTCAGGTAGCGCAGGTCGTCCTGTAGTTCATTTCTCCACTGGCTCCTGGGTCTTCCCCTTCGCCTCCTCCCGCCTATTTCTGCATTATATAATTTGCTTGCTGTTCTTCGGTTATCCATTCTTATTAGGTGTCCTAACCATCTCATTCTCTGAGCTTTCACTATCCCGATAATGTTCTCATCGCCGTATAAGTCGTATAATTCTTGGTTTGTTCGTCTTTCCCATTGACCTTTCACGCACTTACCACCAAAAACTTTCTTAATGACCACACTTCACACGCGTATGTAACTGTTGGTCTCACAATTGTTTTATACACCCTGATTTTCATGTTTCGGGAAAACATGTTACTTGAAAAAATGTTTTTTATTGCGGCTGCACTTTTAGTACCTGCTGTAATTCGCGCATTGATTTCCGCACTGTTATCTGGTTTCTTTGTAATCACTGTGCCCAGATACGTAAACACTTCCACTTCTTCAAATTTATACTGCTTAGTTTCATCCAGCTTGATCATTAAAAACATATTCTGCTGCAGCGGTTGGTTGTTCCATGTCATATATTTTGTTTTGGTTTCATTGATCTCCAGTCCCATATCCTGTGCGCTTAGTAGTAGTAGTAGTACCTGGAAAAAAATTGGTGCTTTTGTTCGGTGCGTCCACATTAACGTGAAATTCGACCTTAAGCTGCCCCACTATAATACTATGTGAATGTAAATTTCTCATTCTAATTTAAAAAAATCCAAATCATTTTACTACTACATAGTTCACATTTATTACAACAGTAATATATTACAAGCGCATGATATAAATACTTTATACATAACAAGTTTATTATAGTATAAAGAGATTTAACAATATTTAACTAAGTTTTTTAATTTTCCCTCTAGATACTTCACCCGATTCACTAATTTATCCTTGGGATTGAATTCGTTGTATGGTACCGTCATTATTCTATAGCCCCGTGCTTGTAAAAGATGTTTACAGAATGCACTTATGCCTGTAGGTTCTACCCGTGCTCGACATGTGTCATGATAATCATAGGCTAAAACCGCTACCCTACTAATTAAAAAAAATGGTTATTACTTATCACTTCAGTATAAGCCCAACCACTTACGTAATTAGGTCGGTAGAGTCTCCTTGTATATTATGTATTGGCAACGGATTGCCTTTCTTATCTAGTGCCAATTCCGCATCTAAAGATATTAACAATAAATATACACATCTGTATTAATTTAACTACACTTACCTATGTAAAATCCCATGCCTGTATCAATATTGGTTTTCATGTGTGTTTTCGGATTGAGAAGATTACTTAACGAATCTTGTACTGCACAAACCATGGCTTCTTTGTCTTTTGACCTTGAAGCTACTGCACTTTTTATAGCGGAATCAGATGGTACTCTTGGGCCCTGGTAATCTTTAATAAGTATTTCACACGCACTGTCTATATTTAACAATTTTAATTTAGAGGACATATTTAACTTTACATCATCTTCTATCTTTTTTATAAAATCACTGGATAATACAGTTGCTATGTGTTCTGATTTGGCCTGATTTAACACAGTTAAAGACCATATTAAATCTAACCATACGGTTG
This sequence comes from Agriotes lineatus, assembly GCA_940337035.1. Taxonomy (NCBI): domain Eukaryota; kingdom Metazoa; phylum Arthropoda; class Insecta; order Coleoptera; family Elateridae; genus Agriotes; species Agriotes lineatus. The sequence continues at coordinate 28,734 of CALNHX010003041.1, forward strand.
GTTTATTTGCCTCGGCTTCTTTTAATTGTGGTATTAAAACCTGCATCATAAGACAATAGAAATTAGAATATACAAACTTTATATCAGTTTAACCTACTTCATATACTTCTCGGACATTAGCAGGCTGATGATTAAGAATAGCTAGAGTAATAAACAAGGAAAATATATCTTGCGGCCTGCAGCTGGTGTGATTTTGCACTACCCATTCAGACAGACTATCTAATGTTCCTGCAGAAAAAGCATATAATGTAAGTATTAAGCAACGTTATGACTATTTTGTAACACTTTCAACAGTCAAATGACAATCTGAAAGTAAAAAAATAGAAGTTTATGAAATGAAGTATCTACTCTTTACAGAACAGATACAAAATAGTTATTTATGTACCTAAGCCGAAAAATTGGCTTTTTATAGAGGATGCCTGCAATTGCTGGCCAAGGCGATAGCCGAGGCAAGCAATCAAGCAAGACCATAAAAAGCAGTTTTCGTCTGAGGTGCATATTAAATTGCAATGTTCCGTATAATTTTAGGCAACCTGTATATTTTAAGTATTAAGACAATATAATATAAACTAGGCGTTCAGCCAGGACTAATTTCTCCAGTGTGTAATAACCAAATGTACATTAAAAGTGAATCTGTTATAATGGAGTTATACTGTAAACAGATTAACATTTACTAATGATCGAAAGCTACACATAAATTCATGTTCAGAAAGGATAACGACAAGAAACAAAGCAGCCCAGGTCTCGTAGATATTTTGCATCTACATACATACTACATAAACAAAAGTATGTCGTCCTATTTAAAATTCCAAAGTTACCCCCCGGCCCTCAAAACAGAGAGAGAGGGTAAATGTCAAAAATATGTTTAAATATGTCCCTCCATCTCCCTATCACCACACCAAAATGTCATCAAAATATTTTACACCGTTTTTAAGATATTGCCTTGTAACACTTTAAAAAACTCACCTAGTATAATAACGTTTTTGCCGGTATTATGTAAATGTCAACAAACATTAGCCAAACAGACAGGTATTTTAGGCAATTTATAAAATTACATAAAATGACTGATTTATACAAGTTGCCTGTAACAGATACACACACAATCATATTAACCAGACATACACAACAAACACTTAATCAGAAAACAATGAATATTTTCTTTATTGGGACAGCACAATACCCATTGAAACCATACTACGCAAGAGAACGTCCATCACACTACAAAACAACACACAAGACATCACATACCTTGTAGATAAATATGTTTCGGACGGCTCAAACATTACAAATAAACAATATGAGAAATCCCTAGCAATTGAAATAGAAAAAATCTGGAAACAAAAACAGATCACAATGTTACCATTTATGACTAACTAAATTTTTTTCCTTCATGGAATGTGAAACACCAAAAATTATCTAAAATGCTTAATCTGCAAAAGGTGATAGGACATATTTTAGGTAGAATCTGTAATATCTCCAATGAGTTCTCATTTTTACGATGCAAAATTGAGATTTATGGGAAGTCCAATTTATCTGGGCAGATAGTAAAATTATATTCTGTTGCAGCATGTGAAAAATATGACAAACAATTCGCTCAAAAAACGACTAGAAAAACTCAGCAATGCTTTCTAGAAAAAAAAGGCTCATAGAATGTACGAATGCTTCACGACTCACAAGATGCCTAGGCATTTCATGAACTGCAAACTTTCAGCGTGGTGCTGCAATATCTACAGATTTCTTACTAAGTCAAGGATCGACAAGTTTTCTATAAGAGAATGAGTATGCTCTACAGCCCAAATTGACAATTTCTTCTCACATATTAATTGAACGAGTTTTCGAGAAAAAACTACAGCTACATAAACAAAATACTTGTAATAACTTACCAGTATCTTTATATCGTAAGAGGCCTAAACTCATCAGGATTGACCCAATCACCGCACTTCCTTTAGTGTTTTCTTGCAAAGCTATACACACATCTGCACAGACTTTTTCCAATAAATTGTCATCGATGAAATTCAATACTGCTGAACTGTATAATAAATCACCACTTTGCTTCAAATCCAAATGTTCAGAATTACGAGCTATATTAAAAGCAAGTGAGCGAAGTAAAGGTGTAGATCTACGCTTTTTCAGTGAAAGTGAGGACATAACCTACACATAAAAAATGTTGACAGTAAAGATATATTCCATAATACTATAGACTTACCTTAACCATTTGTGGTAATGATATTGATGTAATAAGTTTAGCTGCTTCGTCATCAGCAGTTACATTTAAAATTGTGGATAAATCTTCATTTCGTAATCCGACAAAACCTTTTTTAATGGTATTATTGCCTTTAGTTAAGATCTTGCAAAGTCTAATAAAACGAGGATCTGATTCGAATTCTGATAGCTGCACTTTTCCAGATGTTGACCAATCTGCTAAAACCGATACAACCTGCAATTATTCAAGTATTTAATACAACTTTAAAATTTGAAAACAATATTTTTATACCTTTAATGCATGTCTTCTAGATACTCCATTGCCGTCAGATATGGACAGTAACTCTCCGATGGTTGTTGCATTACTGATACGACTGTCAGTGAATGGAGTTTTAATATCACTCGATGGTTTATCATTTTTTAATGAAGCAAAGGCTGCTGCCACTAATGCATTATAGCCTTTCGTAGGTTTGAGAGGCTTATCTGTGTTATTAGATGATACTACATTCTCTGCAGGCTCTGTTTTCTTGCTTTCGGCTAACATGTCACTGTTGCTTACATCATCTGTGTTTCGAACTGCAGCAATAGTTGGTGCAGACGCAAAATTGTTAAATCGTAAAAAATTCTGAACGCCCGAATTGGATTTTGAATATATTCGCACTACATTCTGAGTGATTTTAAACATTCTTGACAGCTCGGCTATTAGATAACCTCTAAAAATATTAAGTAACAGTGCAGACTATCGTGCTAATAAATGTTTGTTCCTGTAATAACACCCAAAGGGTCTTATATCGTGATGATATTCAGTAAACTGATTGGTGGTGTACTGTTGTTAGAGAATATTACAGTAAATAATACGAAAACTTAATAAAATCCACCATGTTAAAGATCCACTGGAATCGTGACCATCTTCAGAGGGAAACTGTGTTGCCAATGTTGCCAAATCTTGAAAAATGAGGTACCCTCTCAGCAGTGGCGGCTCGTGATAATTGTAATTGAAGGGCTTTTAATTTTTAAGAATTACTAAGTAAAAGAATAATAATTAATTCCTCATCTACATTCCGTCCATGTGTTAATCAAAATATAGCAATGAGTTTTAATTTTGATAATTCTAAAGAAAACATCATATTTATACACACATGCAACAAGTTGAGAAAAGTGCAGTTTTCCGTGGAAGGCGCGACGTTTCTAATCGAAACGAAGCCGAGATTAAATACGCCAAGCACAGAAAAACACTTTTCTAGCGTGTTGTACATGCTATTTTTTCGCGCACTGTAAAAAAAGCCTAAAAATGTTGAAATCAAAAATCAAAAATTATGTGAGAAACTGCACTTAAAAATTAAACTGTGCGTTGTTATGCAGAAAATTATTGCTATGCAGAAAAGTGCCGCTTATCTAAACGATTTTGTATTTGAAATACAGTAAATTTTCATACAGTAGGGAAACTATATAGCTATTTAAACACAACACAAAATGTACATAAGTGTTAAAAAACGAAGCACGATCATTTATTTAATAAGTAATGGAAAAGCAGAACATGTATCACATCCACAAATTCTTTTGTTATTCACAAAAAAATGATTTGCAAAATTGCGAGTTTCAACTTTATTTTGCAGGTTGAAATTTAATACCGTTGTAAGCCGTAAATTTTTTTTTATTTTAGCCTTTTCAGTTAACGGTGGGTCTTTAAAATTAATTTTAAGAATACTAGTTATGCTATTTTCTGCCATTTTTTTAATAAAACTGTATTAAACTACCGAAATCACCCAAGATATTTAATTTTTAATATCAGGATTTAAAAAAGTGTGTCGTGATCACGATTTTCATATTCCTGTCATGTTATATACGAGTACTTAACCCGTATCAAATTTATGAAGGCCCGACTTCATATCTCATTGCTCTGCAAGCAGTACCGGTAAGAATTACTTTATTACCAAAACAGTGCTCGGAGCCCTAATACATTCATTTTCAATGTCAAAGATTGCACCACATTTGCCATCGGCGGTTGACTTTACCCTTGGGCTGCATTACATTTCGGGAGCGATGTATTTATAAAGAAGCCCTCCAGTTTACGACGGTCTCGGCTGCAACGTCGTTAGCCCTCGTGTCACATTAAAACTGCTATATCTCCATCCTGCTGGGACAGCGTTTTCGCTCGTAATTGCCATATAAATTTGGGCCCTATTTCGGATCGCTCTCAGCAGCTGCCAGCTATTTGGTGCATTGATATGAGCGAGTGTGTTGATACATAACAACTCATGTTATGTTGAAATACTTCTTGGATATTGTTTTACATGTTTAAGCGGTATCGAACAGCTACCCCCGCATCTCATTAGTTACACCTTGTTATATTATAAAGATAGAATAGAAGAATTAAGTATCACATATCGGTCTTAAACCTGTTTTCCGACATCCACACGCTCCTGCACAGCCTTTCTTACATTTAGAGAATATTGATTTTAAAATGGCGTTACGGGTTGCTTCTGACGTAGCCAACCATATTGCTCTGAATCTTTTTCTCTGCCACACTACATCGCAACTTGTAGGTGGCAGGGACACGAGATTAGATTAGTTCTTGGACACAGACTTCGTAAAATTATGATAGCGAAGCAAATCCAATGTGTCCTTTTCAAACAATCCGCCATACAGTGCCAATAAAAACGCTTCACCAGCTGCAGCAAGAGCATCAACATTTACTTCGAGTTCTTGGAAGATTGCTACAGTCTAAAGTAACGAGTCGTTTGTATCCATGAGACTGAGAAACTTCAATTTTCCTTGGTTAAAAATCGCAGAGGTTGTGTCACAACCACTGATTGCATGTACTCGTAAAAACAAAATGTTCTTCGAAACAGCTTCCTTGTATTTCAGGACTTTCGTCGAATACAGCGTTTCCGCAACTTTCTCTCTCGATAGTTTTAGCAAAAACATGTTTCCCTAATCTCTCGCCTTTGCAATTAGAAGAACCAACAAATCTATATCTTCTCCCACAACGAAAACACGAGTAAAAGACGATGACATGTCGATGGCTGTCTGAATGATGAGCACATCCGCATCTACTGCCTGGGTGTAATTTTGTTCTTCAAACTTCGTAATTAACATGGAAATTAAATTCCTTTTATTAGTATCGCTCGACAAGAATTTTTCTTGCGAAACAGGTGCAATCATCGCTTCATCGAAAATTACATCACTGGACACAATCATGTGCTCTGGAGCGTCGACCCGCGGTTCACAATATATAGAAACACTGTTATTAACTAAATGCTCGGTGTTGGGAATAAATTAAAGCTTCAAACTTATCGTGTATTTGCAGTATAGGTTCTATTGACAATGAATTACTCAAATACTTGTAGCCTGTTTGTTGCTTTATTCCCGTTTATTTTTGGTTCTTTCAAGATTTATTACAAATGATGGCCTTTGACGCTTTTGTGACTTTCACAATTATGTATGTAATTTTTAACAGGAACAAAATAACAAACAAACAATCGAAATAACTACTTGATAAATAATATGGTCTCTCAAAACTAGTTAAATATTCTTAACACTCGGTCACATATCGACTTCGCACATCCACAGTTGCGAACATACTTAAGCTTTTTTAAGTTTTTCAACCCACAAATAACTACATTTTACTGGAAGACATTGCCGGGACAGCCAGTTTTATTCGGCTAATCCCACCTACTTTTTAGATCAACAAAGCCTCCACGCTTCTATGTGTTGATTCTTATATGTATAAAGAAATTATCCTGGTATTACTCTACCAAGTAATTACCTTTAACAGTACCACCAATCACATACAGACAACAGAAAAAGTGCATATATCACTGTACAAACAGTTATATAATAGATTAGACTACTTTAGGTAGACTAGTTTGGAGATAATTGGTAAAAAGTATCATGCAAATTCCGCTTTTACGAGATTTTAAAAAATTTTCCCTACTGTTCGGCACTGTAACTCGGAAAATATTAGTCTGTCAAAAAAATTTATGAAAGAGATTATGTAGAAAATTTGATCCTCTTCAACTTTTTATGGGACATATTTTTTCTAAAACCTACAGGAACGGAGTTATATGCCAAAAACTTATTTTGGACGCCATTTTTTCAAGATGGTGGCACTAGCGGTGGTCGCATAAGGTCGGAAACTTAGGTGCGTGTTAAGGACCTCCAAGTCTGCACTACTGCCAAGTTTCAAAACTCCGCAACCTTTTGCACCAAAACACTATTATTATGTATCTAATGACTGGACTAATAGCGTTATGTAAAAAGGAACTCCACGATTAGGTACAGTCGTGACATTGATGGTGGGACGGTATTTCGGGGGGGGGGGGGGGGGGCTAATTAAATACAAGACATTATTTGCAATGTTTTCTCCGGGTGTTTACATATGGAGCAGAAACTCTCACACTTACCAAAAAGACAGCTTTAAAATTAAGAACTGCTCAAAGAAGTATGGAAATCAATGCTTGTCGTAGCCCTGAGAGACAGAATAAGTAATGAGAATTTAAAAACTAAGACAGACGTTATAGATGTTATAACAAGATCAACTGAACATAAGTGCAACTGGGCGGGGCAAATAGCTAAACTACTAGATGGACGCGCAACTGATATATTCGAGACCGAGAGAGGACAGCCGTTGCAGAGGAAGATCGCCGACGCGCTGGACGGATGATATTAAGAGAATTACTACCAACTGGCAACAGACAGCGCAGAACAGGGAAACCGGAAATCAATAAAGGAGGCCTATGCCCAACAGTAGACGTTATAAGGGTTGATGATGATGATTATTATTTCCGTAGCTCTCCAATTTTTTTCCTAAGCCGCCTTAATTCGCTCTGGAACTTGAAACAGGGGGCGGAAAAACGTCACATCTTATGGATGAGATATGAATCTTGCCCTTCGCCAACGTGTACCTATGTTAATTCTCAATGCTTCTCCTATCAGACTCTGTTATAACAAATGCTACCAAATACACAGAAAAACAGAGGGTAACTTCACAAATGATCTGTTGAATAAAGCAAAAACCAAGTGGCATGTACACGTTAAAATTAGCCCTGAATCCTAGAAGACGTCATTGTAATTACAAATTATTTAACTATCCAGCCAATGGCGGAGTACCTAATTATTGGAAGGACAAGCAAACGCTATGTCTTGGGAAGGCTAATTAATAGAGAACGGATTTCATGCAAACTACTAATTCTTTAACTTATGCATAGAATAAAAATGTGCACGAATTGAAACTTTTATAGTTCATTGGCACTAATTAATGCATGTTTAGTATATTTAAGCATTTCTTGCATATTTTAGCATTTGTGTGCATATTATAGCATAAATCTATATTTTTTGCGTTCATTTGTAATATATCGAGTCTCACGTTATATGAGAATTTATATTGATTCTATCTCAATATAACAACTAACTTGCTTTTACCATAGAATTCTTCAATTAATGAAGGCTTTATATTTCACAGGAAACGTATATCACTTTAACGTTTATTATCATTTAATAAACTTTGACATTTAATTTATGTCAAGCTGAAATTACTTATAACCAGGACTAACCCTGTTGAAGCACTAAGACTCTTCTTTCATCAGCTGAATGGATGTGTTAATTTTAACTATGTATGAACAATTTGTGCTTTTCCGCCTTTTCTTCCATTTTTCAGTTCTTTTCGCGGTTTAGTCACGTCCAACTTAATTTTGCAGCAAGGCTTCAAAACTTAATTCCGTTCCGTTCGTTTCGAATATTAGCGTCTTTCAGCTTATTTACGTTCGTCGATATTTAAATCTAAATTTAGCTTTGTTCCCCGCATGCCATGACGCAATGTGCCTTATTGCATTCTAGAATGTCGCCGTTGCCTGCCTATCCACACAGGTCAGGACTTCCCCCAGGGTTCCAGGTAAACTGCTGATTTAGAATTACACCATAATGGGACTTTCACACATAAGTTGAAAAAGTACGAAATTAAGTAACGCTTGCGCTTTGTCATTTGGTTTTAGGATTTCAGCCGAATTTTTCATTCAGCGTCCGGCACCAAGACTGCCCAGAGGTGTTGGTTGTTGTTTCCCGGCGACGCAATTGCCTGGTCGCGTAAGTCGAAATTGTGGGTGTCAAGCCCTGGGTTAAGTGACGTGTTGATAAATGTTTAGCCGGGGGATCTGTATCGCGGAGTACGCACCTCCAATTACGCTCGAAGCGGATTTTAAATGGAAACCTCGTATGTGTGCGAAATTATCGTTGTAATGGGGTCACGAGTATCGTACTGTAGTAACCCTGCCTTTCATACGTGCTTTATTTTTACTCTTCCTGGGGATATAATGACGTTCAGACCTGTTTGACCGTCGCCCCTATGCAGTTTTCTGTCTTTCCGTTGGAGGCAATAGCTTGGACGCGACCCACAGTTGGTTCGACAACGTCACCAGAGCAGCTGAATTCATTCAAAGGTATTGTGTCAGTTTATAAGAAATGTAACCAGCGAAAACATACTGTAAAGTGATGTTGTGTCGCAGCGTTGTCGTTCATTTATATGTTAGGATGTTGACAGAAATTAACGCCTTGAAGTTAATTTTGAGTATTTGTCAGTCCATATTTATGGTAAAGCAGTTTCTCTGTGTAAACTTAAAGTTGTTATCGTTTTGGATGTAATTACACCGTTTTTCGTCACGTTTAACCTTTTTCGAGTATTTTTTTAATTGTAACTAATAATCTTTTAATTTACATTGTCACCTACATATTTTTCTACATTACTAATTAATAATTTTCAATTATTTTCGTTTTTCATTAATAGATTTATGTTCGCATGTGTATTTTGTGTATTTTTTCGATGTTCAGGAATTCAGACAGCTGTAAGCGAATGTAAGTCGACTCAGCTGCTGGTGTTCGCCCCTCAAGCATTCCCAAGGTAGAAGTAGAAAAGTGGGCCACTTCTTCCACTTTCTGAGTGAGCTCACCTGTGTTGTTTTCCCGATTTAGTAAGTAAAGTGGTGGCGCTTAGCAATTAACATCTGTATCTCGTTTACCAGATCGTAGCCCTCATTTAATATCGTAAAAGCCACCCCTCCCACTGCAACTTAGTCAGCAACTTTTGTTACAGCCCATCGCAACGGGGTTGGGGCAATCGATCCGAGAATTTGCCGATTTTGTAATGTAACCACTAACGCTTTGTCGTAAAGAACATGTATTTTAACAATTTGGCGGCCTTGTCGTAAAGTAGTTTTTATGCTGAAACAACTATCTTACTTATATGAATTTATTTATATTAGACAGCTATAATAAGCAGCATAATATTATATTTTTAATTTTAGTAATCAATTTAGGTACCTCCAAAAATATTTCCCTTTAAATGGTTTAAAACCTTGACAATTATCTTGTTTGATCTGACATGTATAGGCTAGTCTGGCCATCCAAATCTCGTTTTTTGTTTTGAAGGTTATATGTCAAATTTGTTTATTTCTATGCACTCTTCGTAGACTTTTTAATTGAGCAACTATTGTTTTTTTCATCAATCACATCTCTTATACAGCTTGGTCATAAATGTTTCCCTATGGAAGTAACTTCTTGCCTTATAGCTCAATAGCTTTAGCACTAAGAAAAGGAGTTGCACTTTTTTCCGTATGTTTTGATTTAATTGGCTCCAAATAAGTTCAATTAGGTTCTATATACAAAAATAGGGAGCAAACCGTCGAACTGTATGTCCGTGTCTTGCAGCTATATCTTCAACGGCATCTGTAACTGCCTCTGGCAACAGGAACACATCATTTTTGTAAATTTAAATTATTTCGTCCAAATATTATTTTTCTTTTCAGTTTTAAATGCTCTATTTTTTGAGATATTGTTTTTCAGCATTTGAATGCATTCACTTTCTAATATCGCTTCTATCCTGTCTAACTTTTTATGGGTGGACTAAAGTGCAGTACCTTAGGTAGAACTAGGGTCTCTAGGTAGAACCATTACTAATTAAAAGCTGTCTTAGGGCCGATTCTACAATGCAAGTATATACTTAGAGTAAGCTATCCGAAGTATAATTGTCATAGTTTTCTTTGTTACAATAATCGTTTCTAGGGTATTTATTCCCGGATAACTTTATCCTTGGATTGTAGAATCGGCCCTTAATGTTTCTTTGCAAAAATGCAAATGTTCACTTACACACACACTAGCTCACTCATTAACTTTTTAATAAGTCCAGTATTACTACTTCATTTTTACTGTACATTTCGTATATGATCCTTTTAATTACTTCTGTATCATAACCTCCAAATTTGGATGATATCGTCTTTTCAGTTCTGTTATCAGACACATTAACGCTTTGTGAAAGTATTATTACCTACTTCTTGGACTGTTGAATATGACTTTTTTTGTAAAATGTGCTGTTTCCTTTAAAGCAAATTGAACACCATCGTCTGTTAATGTATTATAAGAGTTCACAATTATTTGTTTAGCAGCATGACTTAATCGCACAACGGGTTTCTTACTCACTTATATCTTGTTCCGCATTTTCTAAAACTTCCTCTATATGAAAGTTATTTTCAAATTAAACATCAATTCGCAATAAAATTGAAACGGAAAACACAGACAAAACACAGAAACGGATTAATTACAAAAAGGCGTTAGCCAGAGGTTATTGTAACGGTTAATTTTGATGTTCTTTCAACGTCACTTTTTGCATTTTTAACCAATACGTATCTGATAATTAAAGTACGATCGCTTGATGCTTTACAAACATTTCCAAAGTACATTGAAATAAACAAATTTGACACATAACCTTAAAAATAACAAACGAAATTTGGATGGTCAAACTTTACTATACTCTGTTCACTATGATTCATATTCTTATTTGGGTATTTCGCCACTCTGCAATGTCAAACAATTCATTGGAGGTTGGTCGTTTTTCCTTCCAGTGAAAAAGCTAAGTTTCTTGTTCGTTTTAATTGTTATTAGTTGATAACGAGGGCAGATTGTCCCTCGAAACGTTCGTTATTAATATTTTCGTTATTTAATATTTTTAATTTGCAGAGTGGCGAAATACCCAAATAAGAATATGAATTATGAATTCACGCCACAAAGAAGTTTCAGAGATTATCTGTTTACTATGGTCCCGGATTGTCAAAAATGACGTTTTATGGTAGCACTGTTGAATTTCTATTGGTTTTTTTTTTGTTACTACTAGGTGGACAACGCAAAAGCGTAATTTTGAAATTTGGGTTTTTGTTACCTGGTAACTTTTATTTATTTTTGCTTATTTCAGTTCGAAATATAAATTATAATTTATAGTTTTGACATTAGTAACTTTATTAATTGTTTCTAGTTACCCATAGCTTGACTTAAAAGCCTTCCAGCCACTGCAAAACAATGAGTGATGTGTGCACTGGGCAATTATCATGCTGAAAAATAAAGTTGTCTGGAAATAACCGCGTCACTGATGGAAGCATGATATTTTCCAACAACGTGCTATAAACGTGTTCAGTAAAGCATTCGTTTATGACCCAGCGAACACCTGTACCGTGAACATTAATCCATGACCACGTGTTAACTGAAATTGCCCGCTTCTTTTCATTTCCTTTATGTATCATTGGACATATCTAGTAACATTTTGGGGCCGATATATTCTAACACGGCCTTTATGATGCGACTGGAAGGTTTATCATGGAAAAAATACGTCGTTCCAAACATTTTCCTCCATATCGATATACTGCTGTGAAAATTGAAGACGCCTTTGTCTATATGTTTCTGTTAGGAAGAAGTTGGATCCTGCAGAATAATTGTTTAATTTAGAAGACTTCAGACGACGCAGAGCAGTTCTATGTGTTCCCGAAAAATTTGTTTCCCATTTGGCTCTAATAGCTGTCTCAAACGGATGTTCTCGAAGATAATTAACAAGTGCTTCACCATTTTCTCTTGTAGACGTTTTTGATCTACCAGATCCCTGTTTAGGTACTTCTTAATGTCCTTTCTTCGGTCCATTTTTTTATATGAACACATGGAACTCTTGCGCTATCTGTCGTATTGAACATCCGTTTTCTAACGAGGAAACAATTCGGGCTTTATCGATCTCTCGCAAATGGGAAGCCATACATACAATGTTTTCAGGTACTTTTAAATACTGACAGAGTAGTAATTTTTATATTTGTGCTGCGATAAATAAAAGTCGTTGTACTGTTTAAATCACTTTTATTACAAAATGCACTAACTGAGCTATGAGGTTATGAAGTCTAATGCAAACACTGCAAGCGGTCGATCGCATCTCTCCGTTCTGCCGGACAGGGATGCCCAGAGTAGGGGCACCTGTTATAGTATTCCAACCAGAAATTGGAAAGCTATTTAAAATCAGGCCAGCATTGAAAACAGTAAGTCACTTCGTAATTTAATTCATAAAATTACTGTTTGATTGTCATTCAGTGACACTTCGATACTAACCTTCAAATTTGACAGATGCATTGGGAAGTTTGGAAGATATATACGTTTTTCAAAATTTTCTATGCTACTATACGGTTTTAAAAACTCAACTAGTACCTACTTAAATCATGCACAATGTTACAATGCCTTAACAAAACAGTTACATGTACCATTTGTAGATGAACTGTCATTACTTGAAAGCTGATTGACATTAGAATATTATTTACTGATTGTATGAAACCAACTTAGACATGACTTACACTTTGCATGGTGTACTGGATTTTAAATAACTTTCCAATTTTTGGTTGGAATACTATCCCAACTGTTACAAATTTAATTCTCTACTCCTTAAGGGCAATACATAATACTTGGGAGTCAATACACAACAGTAATGTTTTCGAATACTTTCAAACACGGCCTGCGTGCTTTCAAATTAATAATATGGTATCTATAGTAACCATATTAAAGCAGTCACATTCACAGGAGAACATATTAACAGTGTTTTTTGTCTTGCATAGTACCACTGCCTCCTACACTTACAAGCCATGCTGTTGGACTTGGCAACATTGCATCTCTGGTAGTTGGTGGTCGTAAATTACAGTACTCCAATTTGAAATTTTGCTTTAAGTAGAGCACAGTTTTACTATTTATCAAATGTTACTCTGTAATTAACTCAAGATAGCTTCTGTAATTGTGACAAATTTATTTCCATACTGGAGTAATACAAACATGCAACAGTATATTTATAAAAATAACTTAACGTATGTAACCCACGGATAAAAGAACATTTCTGTAACACCTAATTATTTTAAAGTTTGTAATTTTCTACACACCACTGCTGATTGGGAGTACAACATATATGCAAAAACTGTGGTGGTGATGCTGTAAATAATCTTATTTGAACATAATAAACTTATCTGCTCGGTAACATCTAAATTTGTGCCACGTAAATTGTTTCATAAAGTTCGGAAAACGGCTGATGTCATCATTTAAAAACACTTTCACTTTTTGTGCATATCTTTCCAATATTTTCTCTCTTCTACATTCAGAATTTGTCCTTTCTTGAGGCGCTTTTGACGAGAAATATGCTGGTAAATTTGGAAATACGCTTGGAACAGCATTGTCAGCTAATCGAGGGTAGTTCAGCATCAGCTTCTGCAGTTCCCCACTCTTATTTGTAACGCTTTCAAATGTCTTTTCCATTAAAATGTATTTCACACTCGACAGCACTTTTGTTGGGGTCGAATATGCTCGTGGTAGATATTGCACGAAGCCATGCTTTCTTTCGGATCTCGTCCATTGAAAAAGAAAATGTTGTTATAGTTTGCATACCATTATCTTTTAAGGTACTTTCGTAGTTGGTACACAGCGGCTTCGTGGCATTCTAAATATAAAATTAAAAGTTACAATAAATGCTCTAAAAATGAAGTTAGGTTGTTACTTCGGTTGTATTTCAGTGAAATACATAATAAAAACCCATAAATGCTAGCAGCACCTTTACATTCACTTATCACGAACAGTACATTAATATAAATAAATGTATTTCATTAAACTTAGAGCAGCCCAACATATTAATATTTAATCACACCCCGCATTTGAACGGACATTTATAAGTAAACAGTACAAAAATTGGCCTACCAGCAGCGTTGCCAAATCTCCAACAGCATGGCTTGTAAGTGTAGGAGGCAGTGATAGTACATAAGAAACATCAATTAACTTTCAAAATAAATTTTAATTACTTGATCCAAAATACTTTGACAATTTTATTTTAGTTTTCTCGTGTTAACCAAGTGGCAGACATGGCATCTTATCAGTTGTAATACATGCGAAATGTAAGTAATTCACTGCTCTAAGGAAGTAAGTGCATCGTCAAGGAAACCGTAACAATTTTTGTAAATGTTTCCTACATCCCTCAAACTTGACAGTGCAAGATCACTTACACATAAGGTAGTGAAAATAGTATATTATGGGACAAGTGGTTGAAATAAAATTTCAACGTTGAGAGTGGTTTTTTTTCAACGAGCGAAGCGAGTTGAAAAAAGTAACTCGAGACGTTGAAATTTTATCAGCCACGAGTTGCATATACTATTTTTTCTACGAATTTTAACAAATTAATGCACTTTAGAAAAAATTAAACATAAAGTGACTTCTCTTGTCAATAATTGCATGTCAAACAGTTTGAAATCGCGGTAGTCGGAACATTTCAATCTCTAGTGGTTGAAATGCGATTTCAACCACCGGAATCAATGTCAAAATGCCTGATTTCAATGTCATGAGTAGAAAAAAGTATTTTTTGGATCTATCGGATAGGCAACCCCAGTGGAAGCACGTTATAGATATTTATGCATTAAGGGAGATATGAATATGTTTTTTCCCTGAGGTTGACATGTGTTACAGACCGAGGGTCTCTGGCCCGAGGTCTGTAAGTCAACCGAAGGTAAAGAACATGAATATCTCCCGTGGTGCATACAATACTTTATCTACTAGCATATGCGTAAAAATAGTATGAAATTTCAAAATGTCATAATGACATTTAAAATTAGAATATGTAAGTAACATCAAGGATTGCCTCATTGTATGGTTGCTAAGACGTTAATTGTAGTTGCATTGTTACCATGAGTTTGAGGGAGAAATAATTTGACAAGTCCCGTGGGAGTTATGAGTAGCTTTTCATATTTTGTTTCTATGACGAAAATGTACAATATCATGTTGCTAGTAGATAAAATAATATATCAGTGAAACAGCAACTACAAATATCAGCACCGAGCGAATATACATGCATATTACCCTTATCGTATGGGACACCAATCCGATATCCTTGATATTATCGTTATCAAAAACTTTATTCCGCCTAACCAACAAACAGTTACAGGAACTCTACTCTGATCATCTCCCTGCCCTGATAACCCTCACCGATACTGCAAACAATGTCCCCCCACTCCCACGTCTGATCAAGGAAAAAGTAGATCGGAAAAAATATCAAAAACACCTTGATTATCTGCTTATCAACTCCAGTAATATTAATAACAAACAGAACATCGACGGAACATAGACAAACTAACCAAATCGATTAAAGAAGCTACAGAACAATCAACGAAAAGAAGCGTAATTACAACATCCCACCGATATATATATAATATAATTGATTAAATAAAAATCTGGTGTGATACACGCACACAACTTCCTTTTACAGTGATCTTATAATTAGCCAAAAATTTGATTTAAAATGTTTTAAGCATTTGTCAAAAATTTTCAAAAATTACAAATTCTGCAAAAACGGTACAAAATAGAGCGTTAGTTGAAGAGACAAATTTTCTCTAGAATTTCAAGCTGAATTCAAAAATGTAATAATATACCGGGTGTTCTATTTAAAATAAGAGTTAATAAAAAAAATATACAAAAAAACAAAAGAAACCAATTTTAGAAGTATTCAACTGGAAAATCACCTATCTCACATCAATACACATTCAAAATGTAATAAAAATGTAAAGTTTTAAAAAAATCGTTAGAGCCGTTTTTGAAAAAATCGAAAAAAACTGAAAAATCACAAGCGTAAACACCTACTTCAGGTTATGCGATTTTTTTCAAAAGCTTGCTGTCTTATATACATAGTACACAAAAAGTATATATGAAGTTTCAACGCCATACCTCTTTTCGTTTTTGAGATATTCTGTTGACAGACAGCCACACAGAGTGACAGACACACAGACAGACAGACACACAGACAGACAGACACACAGACAGACACACAGGCCAATGAAAAAAAAATGTTTTTTGAGATCAGGGGACTCTAAAACGTGAAGATCTGTTGAAAACTCAATTTCGAATTTTTGGGGTGAATCCAATACTTCCTTTATCGTAACAGGAAGTAAAAAAGCAAAATTCGAAGAAAATGGCAAACAACAAGAGAGACATGTCAAAAACATTCTAAAAAACCTGTCATACTCTATAAAACAAGAAATTAACAAACACCGTATATACAACTACATTGGGTAGAATATACTCACGAATATTAAAAAACCTCATTGAGAAAGAAATAGAAGCAAAGCAACCAGAAGAACAGGCGGGCTTTCGAGCAGGCCGATCCACAATAGATAACTTATTCTCGTTGAAGTTAGTACTGGAAAAAAGAGTACAAAGAAACAGAGAAACACACATAGCTTTAATAGACCTACAAAAAGCATATGATAGTGTACCAACATCTAGATTGTGGAGAGAGATGAAGAAACTTGACATAAAACCTACGCTTATACAAGCCACGAGGCAAGTTATATGAAAGCAATTTTTTCGGGGTTGAACACATTTTGTCGTTTTAAAGTTATTACATATCTTGAGTGCAGACGTCCAATGTATCTAGTAAAGTATTTACGGAAATAAATGAGAATTTAGAAAATAGGTATCTAATGTGATACATTGAATATGTTCGAGGCCTTCTCAAAAATCGCCTTCTTAGTCAATTCAGGTTTGTCAACTTTCACCTCTTCGCAATACCGGCCATTTTTTCACGCTTTGGGAAGGGCTGCCCACTACCTTTTTTTCGCGAAGGCATCTTTTCAAATTTTGTGCGTTTATTTTTCAACACAAACGCAATGACAGTTATGTGCAATGGCAGTTATGCGCAATGACAGCGCCGATGACCTTGAACGGCTCGACACTGCCAACCTACATTGTAAAATACACTATTTACTAGTTTCAACTCCTCATACCAACTTGACAACACTTTGACAGCTAATTAAAAAAAATAGACTATAGACTAAAGTGGCTCCTGCATATGGCCGACATCCGGTATAAATTGTTTTTACAAACAATAAAAAAATTCTTAATATTGCAGCTACAAGGTTAAGATTTCATATTAGTTGGCCGAGACGTTTAGCCCAGAATACATTTGCATCAGACGAAAACGTTTTACAAACTTTTAAATTTCTTTAGGCACGTCACTGACTCGAGCAGAAAAACTGCTCGAATGTCACTGACCAATATGTACACAAACGGTGCGTCGCAAATGATGTTATAACTACAAAAATACGGACTTAACGGTAACAAATAACAGTAGAAGTTTACTTACCGATGGAAATGTATGCCTCTTTTCCTTGATTTGTGTGATATTCTGCAATAAATACATGAAACCGTGTTTGTAAGGTTTAATGACTTACTGATAACTTCGAATTTGACATAATTGTGAGCTCTTGTTGTTCAGTCATAATGAAAACTCCCTAGAGACATTTCTCCTCTCTAGGGAGTAATTCATTATTTCTCTCACGATTTTGGTATCGTAGAAACCGTGTTTTGCTCCCAGACAAGGGCGTAGCCAGGATTCCAGTTAGAGGGGGGCATAATAGCTATTTATGCAACAAGTGCTAAAAGTCGACGTTTATGCACGAGACATGAAAATTATGAAACGTAGCCGAAGGCTGAGTTTCATAACATGTCTCGTGCATAAACGACTTTTAGCAAGCGTTGCATACAATATTTTATCTACGACCACTACTAAAAGTAGGCTTTTTAACACTCGCTTGTTTCACTAAAAGTGACGTTTTATAGTTTACCGTGTTTAAAGAAATCAGCTGTTTACTTTTAGCACATGTGCTAAAAGTGACGCGAGGTTCAAAACTACAATTTCGAACTGCAGGTGAAGTTGTAAAACTATTCTAGTTGCTTCTTGCGTTACAGGTAAAGCGCTTTTGAAATAATTAAAGCGTTATGTAATGAATACAGTCATATGTGGAGTATCAATAATTACATTTCGTACAACTCACCTTGACAGCACGGGCGTGGCCAAACAATCGCCAGCGGCGTAGCCTACTATTCATTATGACGCAGCGTCGCAGATGCGAACCTTTCTTAAATCGATATTTATGGATTAATAACGGTAAAATTAAGGTCGTAGATAAAATATTGTATGCAACGCGTGCTAAAAGTCGTTTATGCGCGAGACATGTTATGAAACTCAGCCTTCGGCTTCGTTTCATAATTTTCATGTCTCGCGCATAAAAGTCGACTTTTAGCACTTGTTGCATAAATAGCTATTATCTACGACCTTAATTTTACTGTTATTAATCCATAAATATCGATTTAACAAAGGTTTGCATCTGTGACAGTTAGAATTTATGTCGCAATGAAGAGAGGGCCTTTGCGCGCAGGCGAATGTTTGGGAAACCAATACTGTCAAAGTCAGTTATCAAACGTCATTATTAATACTACACATTTGACTGTATTCATTACATAACGCTTTAATTATTTCAAAAACGCTTTACCTCTAACGCAAGAAGTAACTAGAATAATTTTACAACTTCACTTCCAATTCGAAATTGTAGTGTATAACCTCACTTCACTTTATCTCACACTCGCGCTAAAAGTAAACAGCTGATTTTTTTAAACACGGTAAACTATAAAACGTCACTTTTAGTGAAAAAAGCTAGCGCTAAAAGACCTACTTTTAGTGGTGGTCGTAGATAAATTTAATTACACAATCAACTACTATTATTATTATTATAGTTTTTTCATTTTTTACAAATTATATAAATTATAAGTTAAACTATCATCAGTTTCCGCAAATCTGCTGCAGATAGTAGCTTCTTTTTTTTTAATGTAGAATGTGAATTGCAATAATGATTATAAATCAACTGCCTTTTGCTCTGTATAAATGTTTAGGGGTGGGCAATTGCCCACCCCTGCCCCTCTCTGGCTACGCCCATGCTCCCAGACGTGAAAAAATCAAGTTTTATACACAAATTACACAATTAAAGTCACTACACTCTCTATTTATGGTAAAAAATATCCAAACGCCTAATTTTAAACTCAAAACTCGCAAATAAATCGCTAAAACAAAACTGGCTTCTCTGTTTCACACCGGATTGACAGATCAAAAGTGGCTCTTCAAGATGGCCGTTTCCGTCTACACAATTAATTACTTTTTCTCCCGTTACACTACCTGCTTAGTTTTTCTGCTCGAGATTTGAATGGCCAAACTATAACTTCAACTTCATTCGATTCACAAAAACGAAGCTTGTTGACTGTTATTATGTAAATAAACACACTTCTGTCAGGTTACTAGATAATCCTGCACGGTACCTACTTAACTATGTAATGCTTTTATATGTATAGATTTTTTTTATAAATATAAATACTAATAGGTACAACATGCGAAACAATAGTATACACACTTCGTAAGAAATGCAGTTTTACTAAACCAAAGACAAAATAATATAATATAGGAGTATTATATTATTTTGTCTTGGTACTAAACTTATAAAGCTTTTAAAGTTGCTCGCTCGCTTCGCTCGCTCGTACTCAATCAAGCTATATTCGTTCAGTAAAACTTTCCTTTTCTAAAGTTGTGTAATATACTATTATCTACGACCACTACTAAAAGTAGGCCTTTTAGCGCTAGCTTGTTTCACTAAAAGTGACGTTTTATAGTTTACCGTGTTTAAAGAAATCAGCTGTTTACTTTTAGCACATGTGCTAAAAGTGAAGCGAGGTTCAAAACTACAATTTCGAACTGCAAGTGAAGTTGTAAAGCTATTCTAGTTGCTTCTTGCGTTACAGGTAAAGCGTTTTTGAAATAATTAAAGCGTTATGTAATGAATACAGTCATATGTGGAGTATCAATAATTACATTTCGTAACTCACCTTGACAGCACGGGCGTGGCCAAACAATCGCCACCGCGGCGTAGCCTACTATTCATTATGACATAAATTAAAAGCGTCGCAGATGCGAACCTTTCTTAAATCGATATTTATGGATTAATAACGGTAAAATTAAGGTCGTAGATAAAATATTGTATGCAACGCGTGCTAAAAGTCGTTTCTGCGCGAGACATGTTATGAAACTCAGCCTTCGGCTTCGTTTCATAATTTTCATGTCTCGCGCATAAACGTCGACTTTTAGCACTTGTTGCATAAATAGCTATTATCTACGACCACTACTAAAAGTAGGCCTTTTAGCGCTAGCTTGTTTCACTAAAAGTGACGTTTTATAGTTTACCGTGGTTAAAGAAATCAGCTGTTTACTTTTAGCACATGGGCTAAAAGTGAAGTGAGGTTATAAAACTACAATTTCGAACTGGAAGTGAAGTTGTAAAGTTATTCTAGTTGCTTCTTGCGTTACAGGTAAAGCGTTTTTGAAATAATTAAAGCGTTAGGTAATGAATACAGTCATATGTGGAATATCAATAATTACATTTCGTAACTCACCTTGACAGCACGGGCGTGGCCAAACAATCGCCACCGCGGCGTAGCCTACTATTCATTATGACATAAATTAAAAGCGTCGCAGATGCGAACCTTTCTTAAATCGATATTTATGGATTAATAACGGTAAAATTAAGGTCGTAGATAAAATATTGTATGCAACGCGTGCTAAAAGTCGTTTCTGCGCGAGACATGTTATGAAACTCAGCCTTCGGCTTCGTTTCATAATTTTCATGTCTCGCGCATAAACGTCGACTTTTAGCACTTGTTGCATAAATAGCTATTATCTACGACCACTACTAAAAGTAGGCCTTTTAGCGCTAGCTTGTTTCACTAAAAGTGACGTTTTATAGTTTACCGTGGTTAAAGAAATCAGCTGTTTACTTTTAGCACATGGGCTAAAAGTGAAGTGAGGTTATAAAACTACAATTTCGAACTGGAAGTGAAGTTGTAAAGTTATTCTAGTTGCTTTTTGCGTTACAGGTAAAGCGTTTTTGAAATAATTAAAGCGTTAGGTAATGAATACAGTCATATGTGGAGTATTAATAATTACATTTCGTAACTCACCTTGACAGCACGGGCGTGGCCAAACAATCGCCTCGCGGCGTAGCCTACTGTTTATTATGACATAAATTAAAAGTCTCGCAGATGCGAACCTTTCTTAAATCGATTTTTATGGATTAATAACGGTAAAATTAAGGTCGTAGATAAAATATTGTATGCAACGCGTGCTAAAAGTCGTTTTTCTTCAAACGGCAGTAAAATATGGCATTATACTGCTGGATTGATGATGCTAAAATGTCACTTTATTGCCAAGCGGCAGATAATATTATCTGCCGCTGACGAGCGGCAGATAAAGTTATTATCTGCCGCTGACGACTTTATCTGCCGCTCGTCAGCGGCAGATAAAGTTATTATCTGCCGCTGACATCTTTATCTGCCGCTCATCAGCGGCAGATAATGTTATCTGCCGCTGACGAGATCAAGTAATTTTCTTCGAATTTTGTTCACAAAGTTGTAAATAATTTGTTATAAAAACGTTTGAAGAAAAAATACTATATGTTATTCGGAGCAAAAGTATATTTATGTGGCTCGGCAGTACTTATCTGCCTCGCAAGCTCGGCAGATAACCCGTCCAGCCTCGCCACATAAAATATAACTTTTGCTCCTAATAACATAATATACTATTATGCGCGAGACATGTTATGAAATTCAGCCTTCGGCTTCGTTTCATAATTTTCATGTCTCGAGCATAAACGTCGACTTTTAGCACTTGTTGCATAAATAGCTATTATTTCCATTGATGTACATAACTGACTTACGGTTAAGTTAATTTTAGACATTACAAAATTAGTGTAACCCGGAGAAATTGTAACAAAAGAAAATAGAAACCTAGAGACTCCGGGCACTGAACTATATTATAATACAGTTCAGTGGACTGCGGGTGAAACCCTGAGAGGTGGTCACCCTAATCAAATGATTATCACTTAACATTAGAGCGCAGAAAGTGTTGATATACGAGTGCAGCATATGGTCACTTTCTGTACGTAATTGCGTGTAGTTAATGACTACTTTCTGCACCAAAGTAGTAAAAATCAGTTTTTAATGGAGATTGTAGAAAAATCTCATTTACAAGTTTGCTCTAAAAAATGTAGTTAGGGAGGCAAATATTTTCATATACAGAAATTATCGTTGAAAACCTACAGTGCGTCAGTAAAGCATTTCTACACCCTGTATACACATTTTGTAAATCTGCCAATATTTATTGCAACAAGTGGTAGGTAGATGACCAGAGGGCAAGGATATAGTAGATGACGTAGTTTTGTTTACATTTATCATATTTTAAGGTTAAGGCCACCGGACTGCAGTTTAGGTTTACACCTACCGGAAGGTTAACTTAAAATGCACAATGTCAAACTCCAGTAAATTTCCGTGTTTTAACTTACTTAATGAAAATGCGGAGGTGAAAGTAAATTCCTGAAATAACAAGGCGACCAATAAAATGTAACCTTGCTAAAACCTGTAAACCCAGCCAACTTCACATCTTTTTACATTATCAGTTTAAATGTATAGATTACACTTTTGTATACTTCACACATTATGGATACTGTAAGTAAACATATTTTAAACGAAGTCTGTGCAGTTTTGGAAACCTACAAAGGCAGAGATAAGGTAATTTTTAAATTTTTAATGGCTACTTTATAAAGTAATTGTTTCTTCTAGTTCCTACGTACACTCTGTTATAGTACAAAACTAATCGGTGGCTTAACAAGTAATGAATTATTTGCAAAACGATGGCAAAGCTTCAGTTCACAAATGTCTGCTACTCGTTCTGTGCTTCGATTACTTGATGATTTGCCTATGCTAAAATACACATTAGAATATGGTATTGGCAAGGAGGTATTTTAGATATTTTTAATTTCTTATTTTCCTATGTATCTACATTTGTCATTTAGGAACCCGACCAATTTATGGCATCAGTGGGTGTTGTTACAAATGTCATCGACCAAGTCTACTATCCGATTGAAAAAATGGCATGGCTTGCCGAGCATAAATTAATTTCTGTTCACGATAGCAAACCATGGGATACTGCTAGTTCTGTTTGTTGGGTTATATCAACATACTTGACTTTAGTGAGGTAACGAAAGATCAATTATTTAAGCAATGGAATAATTTTTCATTAAAGCATTTAACTCTTGATAAACCATGCCACTTGTCTTCGACTCGTGCCACAAATTTTATCCTCGAGAATTATGTTCAACTTTCTCACTTATTGAATAATATACTATTATTTCGATATATTTTTATAATTGCAGATCCCTACGTTACATAAATATTTTGCAGAGACATAAAGCTTGTATCGACGTGACCGACTCCAAGTAAGTATAAAACAATTAAATACAAATAAGGGATAATTTTGAATTTTTTGCACTTCCGGGACTAAAGTTGATACTTTAGTCCCCGTAAACAGGGACTAAAGTAGATCATTTAATCCCTAGGGACTATAGTAACTCATTTAATCCCTAGGGACTAAAGTAAAAAATGATACCGTAACTATGGTAAATTTATGTGCACACGAGGTTAGTAGGTTAGGTTTTGTTTGTCATCTGACACACACTGACGTAAAACTTAACCTGCAAATGTCGAATTTGACATATACTGACAATACACTTCAGTACTGCCAACTGATTCAGGCTATCCAGGACCTGCTGCAATTCAGTTTGTAATAAATTATAATTGTCAGTTTCCAAATTGACAGATTCCAAATTTTGGAAATGTATGATGATAATGTTCCCAAAAGTGCAAAAAATAGCGTATATACCTCGGGACTAAAGTGCCTAAATCCCTTGAGTGGTTATTGCCCTCGGGCTTCGCCCTCGAGGCAACAAACTCCACTCGCGGGATTAAATGGTGGACTTTAGTCCCTCATGATATAATATACTATTATGAGCTGCAACTTGTTTTTAGAGCAGTAGCAAAGTTGCTGGCTACACAACAAATGGAAATGTTGACGTGCTTGCGACTATCGTTGGATTTCATTCATGCTGTTAACACATTACCATCTGGATTTCTATGGTCTTCAAAGCTGAAGACTTGGCAAGTAGGACTTATTGGGACACTATCTTCTGTATTAGGAATGTATCAGTTATTTGCTAAAAGGGCTTCACAGTGAAATTTGCATAGATTTATAAAAAATATCAACACAATTGTTATAAAATGAGAAATTCCTGCTTATGGAAGTGTATAATTGCTTGTAAATATGTACATAATTGAACTATTCAAGACAATACTGTGCATTTTGAGTAAATTATTTTATGGTGTATATTTTTAAAGAATATTGTAGTAAATGTCGGAAACTTGAAAATTGTTGGGTTATCTTTATTATCCTGTAGTAGTAGTAGTAGTATTTGTGTGGGGAGACTGATGTCAAGCAAGTAGGCCTTCATAGGCCCTTTTGTCAACCCCGTGGACATCTGGACAATGTCTAGGCATGCAGAGTACCAGGTAACTTAGTCCTACTTAGAATTATCCTGTAAGTGTAAATGTCAACACTTCTCTCTTTAGCCATTTTTTTTAAATTATTGAAACACTCCATGTATCAAATTTCTCCATAACAGTGTGGTTTTCATAAGAAGCAAAAACTTT
This sequence comes from Agriotes lineatus, assembly GCA_940337035.1. NCBI lineage: Eukaryota > Metazoa > Arthropoda > Insecta > Coleoptera > Elateridae > Agriotes > Agriotes lineatus. Next base: position 53,661 of record CALNHX010003041.1, read on the forward strand.
GATTAAGGTTGACTTTTTTACGAAAAATTAAAAATAAAAAAGTTCTTCCTCTTGTACGCTCTATCTGCAGACATACTGTATATTTATAAAACTATTCTAAAATAATAAGTTTTGACTTTTAACATCACCATCAACACTAATATATAATTTTCTAAATTAATGTACTTTAAAGGGCGATTTACACCGAAAGGTAAAACCTGAAAATTGATGCGCACTTGCGCAGGTTAAAAAATTTTAAGCAAAAAATATAACAACTTTTTTCCCGTCGATCATTTAAGTCAGTAACAAAGAGTGGAAGTCGATGATAATATTTGTTTGCTGCTTTCCCTTGACAAAGGAACTTAATATTATTATTAAGTTCCTAGGATGCTTTCCCTTGACAAAGGAACTTAATATTATTATTAAGTTCCTAGGATGCTTTCCCTTGACAAAGGAACTTAATATTATTATTAAGATCCTAGGATAATATAATTAACAACTCAAGATGCAGACTTAAACGTTTTGTTTATAATTGCAACTTTATGTGACACTCACAGGTAACACGACTCACGAAAGGGATTGAATTCAACATTAATCTTTGTGACAGGTGACAAACCCAACGATTTTTTAAAAAATCTAGGTAAATTTCGATAACAAGCGGGAAAAATATAATAAGATAACTCGGAATGTATCACCTATTAACATTTTCAGCAGGCAACAAGTCTCGGCTTCAGCTTGGCTTGTACTTGCCTACCTCGATTTGTTAATAGGTCTTTACATTCCTTGTCGCTTAAGCAGCTATTAAATAAATTGGCCAAGAATGCAGACTAGCAATGAAGAATATGCAGACATTATTTTTGTTTGAGGCTTTTGCAACGGTAATTATTATTATTATTTATTACAGGGTTTTCCGATTGCTTTTCACCATATATCAATTGTGTTTCCCCACTTATCGAATGAAATTCACATTTGTCAAATGTATTTCACCTTTTATCAAACAAGTTCCCTTTGTATCAAAACAATTTCCATTTGTGTCAATTGAGTTTCCCTTCAACATCTGTCAAACATGGAACATGCAAGAAGGCAAAACAGCTAAATAAGCAATGAGGTGGATGGATTAATTATTAATTTTATGAATCAGGGACTATCTTCTGGTGCTATGGGAAGACAGTTTAACGTGAAACCCAATGCAGTGAGAAAATTGTATCCAAAACATTTACAACATAAGATACAGTCGTACTTGGGTGATTGTGTTTACACAGGAGTGAAATTCTTACATAATTAATTTATGATATGTACTTTATAAAACTGCATATCATATAACCACAATTGTTTGTGTAATAATTACATGGGTAGTGTTCATTTAAATAAATATGGTTTAGTTCTATTGAAAACGGGAAACACATTTGATACGTTGTGAAAGTGTTTTGACAAAAGGGAAATACATTTGATATAATTTTGACAGATGTTGACAAATGGGAATTACATTTGACAAATGGTGAAACACAATTGATACAAGGTGAAAAGCAATCGGAAAACCCTGTAAGTAAGCAGGCGGCTAGGCCGATTTTTGCTTACTGTCAGAAATTTACAATATCGATATACATTACAGTTGTAATTAACAACTGAAAAAAAATATAAATCCAAAAATAACCATACAGAGATCACAATAACATCATCGAGAACAATAATAATCATCCAATGAATTTTTAAATAAGTTTTTATTTTCACTTAGCACTATATTCGCTGGCAGAGAATTCCAAGAGTTTTGCACACGGTTAGACAAAAAGTTTTTTCTTGGTAGCTTGTTGCATCGATCTAAGACTAACTTGTATGAATGACCCCGTAAATGAACATTCTGGCTGAACGTAAAAACACCCACCGAACAAGAATAATAACCCGACACAATTTTATAAGTTTCAATGAGGTCTCCACGCTCGCGCCTTTGTTGTAGGGTAGTCAGACCTAGCCTAGATAGTCGGTCTTCATACGATAGGTTCCTCAGAGCTCGAGGAATTTTCGTTGCTCGTCTTTGCACTTTTTCAATTAAGTCTATGTCCTTCGCAAAGTAAGGTGACCAAGCTGACGATACATTCTCTAGTATTGGACGAATATATACCTTATAGATCTTCAGCATTACTTCTGGAGTTATATCTTTAAAAGCACACCTCACCAAATATAACATGACATTAGCCTTTTTCACTATAGATGTGACATGATGGGACCACTTCAGATCTGCAGTCATCGCGATGCCAAGATCCACCTGCATGTCTACTTTTGTCAGCGTAATTCCATTCAAAATGTAGTCCAGTTTCGGATTATTATAGCCTATATGCAAAATATTGCATTTATCGGCATTCAACGTCAGCAACCACCTCGAGGACCAGAGTTCCAGTTCTTTTAGGTCCGCTTGTAACACATCTGCATGTGTAACCGGGAAGTTAAAAAGTTTAGTGTCATCCGCAAAGAAGGTTGGATTGGAACGTAAGCAACTTGAAAGGTCACTCACATATATGAGAAAAAGCAAGGGCCCCAGAACCGAACCTTGTGGTACGCCACTCAATACCGAGTAAGTCTGTGATAATTTACCCTCTATTCTTACTTTGAAATGCCTGTTCGTTAAGAAGTCTTCCAACCACCTCAATAAGTTTCCTCGTATGCCATAGTGCTCCAGCTTGTAGATCAACCTCCGAATGGGTACACGATCGAAGGCCTTCTCAAAATCTATGTATACAACGTCGACTGCCTTGCCTTCATCGAAGGCTTTTGTCCAGATGTTGAGATTCACCAACAGATTAGTTGCAACTGATCTTCGAGGCATGAATCCATGTTGTGTATCGGGTATCACGTGATTTGCAATAAGAATATTTGGAAATCATAAGTGTATCCTTTGTCCAGACAAAGTTTGAATATTTTAATGCCAAATTTATGTCTTTATTCGCGATGTACTGTTTAAACTTACGACGTCCGCGAAAAGGTACTAGCGTCTCGTCAATGCAGATATATTCGGAAGGTATGATTACTTTTCGTAATGACTCGCAATTTATCTACCAACAGTGTCTGTCTTCTGAAGATATTTCGTTATCGTTGAAGTGCATATTTGGCAGCAACTGGAACCTATTACGTGAAATAACGCTTCGTAAATAATTTGTATAAATTTTGTTTTTCTCCCAATATGACTGCAATTTTATGTTGTAAACGAGCATAAACCCATCCAAAGTATAACACCAAGCAGTTTTTAGATTTCTTGTGCATTTGTTGTACTCCATGTGTGTATACGATCCTTGGGAAGTACATTCATGTTAGCACGCTGTTTGGCGTAACGATTGGTTTCAGTTACCTGTGAGCAATAGAACAATTAGCGAAATCAACTTTACAACTACATACTTTACTAATTCGACTTACCAACATGCTTATAATATCGTCGTTCACAAATAACTTGAAAAACTCGTAGGGAGTTGTATCATAATAAGTTTCATACAATTCCGGATGGAAACCGTGGCTTACTACCATAAAATTGAAATTTTTCAAATGTGTGCCTGTTACAGGGCCCCAGTTGAAATCGGCCTTTGTTTGAGCTGCATCTTCTTCTTCGTCGTTGGAAGGAAGGTATTCCATATTTTTATGACATCTTCGATTGTTTCGTGTATTAGGTTTGTTTGTTTGGAATTATCCTTATCCGATCTCTTAGCCAATAACGGTGGTTTTGTAATTCCAGTTGATGTGGAAAGTCCACAGACGTCAAATTGTACCACTTCATCAGGACGTTTACGTGTGATTTTTTTTCTTAGCAGGTGGAGTTGCTTCTAATGAATGTGACGTGTCCGTAGATAAGATAATTCTGGTTCATATTCATCGGAGGTACCATCTGGTTCCCAAAGATTTATTACTCGTCATCTGACAGAATTTATTGCAGCATTTATTCCAATATTGTTTGCTCTTTCTAGTACGACTGCATATTGGTAACTGATAACGTACAGTACACATACACAAAAGCTATACCGTGTAATTGCAAGTTCAGATTTGAAAATGCATGGCGAGACGTTGAAGATGCGCGGAAGTGCATTGCTCATGCGTGGTGACACATTGGGCTCACGCGGCCTCATAAAGACAAAAGTCTAGTGGCCGCATGAGTCGAATGTGTCACCACACACTCGCGGTGCATATATTCATTACAAAACTAGCTAAGTTTAGTTTCACTAAATTAAGTAAATAACTAAGAAGACACACACTGAGGTTCAATTAGTTTATGAAGTAAATAGTAAAGAAGGGGAGAAAATTATCTTTTCATTTAAAAAAGGAAAGGGTAAAAACTGCTAAAGAAGCAGAATATTTTCTTTTTGCTACTTTATGTTTACAAGTAATTTTATAGGCATTGTTTTAATAGTAGACCGGCAATTTCCCGGCGACCGGGAACGGAATTATGAACATAGTTTCTTGCACCTAGTTCGGAGTCAGAGTCGGATCAGGTACACCTGATCCTTTAGCGGAACAGGTTTTACCATCTCTAGTTCACATGTGGTTGCTTGCCGTATAATTAACACCTTATCTTAATCACTTTTGGGGCGACGCCGACGATGAGATCATCGCAGCCGACTGGCAAAAATCCAGACTTGTGCAACTGGACGCATTACTGGCGTTTTCATATAAGCTAGAGAGAGCAAGCCTCCCGCTTTAAGAGAGTCAAGAAGTGGTTTTGCTCAGCGCGCTCTCGGCGACAAGCGCGCGCGCGTCTCTTAGTCCGGGTGCTTTTGTTGTTGGAAGTGTTTCGCTTTATTATCTGTGAAATTGGATTAAGTGCCGTCTTTTGATGTTTTGTTGTAGGTGCTTTTAGGAGTCGTGCCATCGAGGGACAGTAAGGAACTATGGCAGCGGTTGGTAGACCGCAAGTTTACGCTTTGGCTGATTTTTTTTCTGGGGTCTCACGTAACGCCCGCCTATGTCAAGGAAGGCTTAGCCAGTCGTAAAACTGCTTATCGTTGATGGCATCTTCCATTGCTCGCGTACGTGGAGGATTAATCCTGTCTGCCCACCTTGGTGGTTGTCGGCTGCGTTTTGGTTCATGAAAACCTTGTTCCTGCACCCCACTGAATACATCAAGCAGCTGCTGTTTCGCTGGCCGGCGGCTTCATTGGACAATCAAGCAACGGCTCCCGAGAACTCTGAACCAGGTACTGTTATTTAATGTTACAGTGAATTTCAATCTTTAGTGTTGCGCCAGTATATATCAATTGAACTAAATTAAAATTGTCTGCGTGGCGTGTTTTCAGTTGGTAGCGTCGCTATTTTTAGATTTTTGTGGGTCGTTCACAATGGAAAGACTGGGAAATTTGTGTGATTTACACCCTAGACAGTGGAAAAAGTCCCAAAAACATATCATACTGGGAAAGTAGTTGCTCCAAAAGCGTCTCCGGCAATTCTTGGAATGCAATTGCTCGAAATTCATTACTCGAATGTAACTTTTCTCGAAGTACAAGTTCCTCGAACCGCAATTTTTCGAAAATGTTTTGCTCGAATTTATGTGGTTTAAATAATGCATCAATATTAAAATCTTCAAATTGTTTGTAGTAAGTTGTCAGACAGTATTATGTTCGTGTAACAGGAGAGTGATTATCATTGGAATGTAATTACGGGTATTCATAATCAGGATAATGGGTTTGTTGTTATTACAAATAATGTTAAATAGGTTTTTCTTGGGACACGAAAGTGATTATCATCAGAATGCTTAGAAAGCAGCTTACAAAGAGAAATAACATACAAATACCCTGCGACCCAAATGAGTTTGTTAGTTCGAAAAAGAAATTTGAAAGTGAACAAGTGAACATGGTGTTAGAGTTCATATCCAGTGAGAAAGGCAAATCGAAGTTGTGTTTTGAAAGTTTTTTGTTTATCAAGGATAAACAAGTTGATACAAAAATGTATTGGAAGTGCGAGCACTCCAAGAAAATGAAGTGCAAAGCCCGTGTGATTACTGTAAATAACCTTGTGTCGCCAAGTAATAACGACCACAACGCAGCGCAGCTGGAAGCCAATAAAGTTATGCAGAAGATAAAGGAAGTTGCAGAAAACATCAGAGATCCACCTCAGTTCATTGTGCCCCAAGCTTCTGCTGGCTTGGGAAATGCAGTTGCAGCTAAGTTGCCATCCGTTAACAATGTTAAGCAAGCCGTTAGGAATGTGAGGGTGCGAAAAAACGTTGCACCGGCAATACCAAGACTTCCGGAGGAGATCATTTTTCCAAAAGAGTTTACAGTTACTGAAAACGGCGACTATTTTCTGTTATACGATTCAGGACCAATAAATGATCGAATTCTCGTTTTTTCAACCGCGCGTAACAAAAACCTTCTGGCGACGGCCCTACACTTGTATGCGGACGGTACTTTTAAAGTAGTTCCACCGCTTTTTCTACAACTCTACACCATACACGCAATACAAGACAATGCGCTCCTACCCAATAGGACGGAGCAAACCTACTTAACTCTTCTCCGATAAATAAAAAACCTACTTCCCGATGGCGTCGCCCAACCACAGACCATCATGACAGATTTTGAAGCAATGATAAATGCCATACGAATTGAGTTCCCGCAAATCGTACAAAGTGCATGCTTCTTTCACCTTTGTCAAGGTGTTTTCCGTCACATTCAAGAAAACGGCTTAAAACGGGAATACGAAACAAATCCACATGTTGCGTTGACGTTAAAACTGCTTCCAGCCTTGGCATTCGTTCCAACGCAAGATGTAGTTGATGCTTTTGAGAACCTTTGCGAACAAAGTATTTTTTCCACTGAACTGCAAGTTATTGTAGATTATTTCGAGGATACGTGAATCGGCCATCCTCAACGACGTGGGCGTCAGCGGAACCCGCCCCTTTTCGCGCTCAACATGTGGAATTGCTTTGTTGGTGTACAACATGGACTTCCAAAAACAAACAATTCAGTGGAAGGGTGGCATCGAGGTTTCCAAATTCAACTGTCTGTGCAGAACACCCAAACATCTGGAAATTTATTTCGACATTAAAGAGGGAGCAGAGTTTGAACGAATTACGGATAGAACAATATGTCACCGGTCAACGGTGATAGTGGACAAAGGCTTTTAAGATTAGTGAATAACTATAGGAATGACAGAAATATATATGATTATGTCCGTGGAATAGCACATATCATATTAAAAACATATATTTGGTTTTTATAATTTTTAACTTAATCATATACCTATACCTATTTTTTATTAATAAAGGTTATAATTTGTAATTTGTGTTTGTTTATATTTGATATTAACTGATTCGAGTTAAGGCTATTTCACAACTTTATTTTTTTCGAGCAACAGATAATCGAGAAATTGCATTTCGAGCAAAGTCACATTCGAGCAATTGCCTTTCGAGAAATTCGTTTTCGAGCAATTGCATTCGAGCAATTTATCTAGAACCCCCCAAAAGGCTGGAGGAATATTTACAACATTCAAACTGGGAACCAAAAAGGAAACTATTACCGTTCTATTGGTATTGACGGCAGACGGAGACGCTATTCCTCCAATGGTTGTTTTTCCATATGTCAGACCACCACGAGATGTAATAAATAGTGTTCCACTAGAATGGTATTTAGAAAGATTTGAAAGTGGATGGATGAGAGCAGAAACATTTTTTGAATACCTAGTAAAAAAGGCGAATACCTATTTAGACAATGAAGGAATTACCACCGGACACAACTCACATAAATGTGTATTAACAAAATCAACCGTTTGCCCCTTGCCAAGCGTATCTTACATTATAAGAGCCGATGCCGTCCGTAATCACTGGCGCGCGCACACGCAGCATGAACGGCCTGCATACTAGCAAGTGGCGCGCGCGCACAAATGGCGAGACCGCATTTGTATTGTTAACGCTGGCAAGGCCGAACGTCGGCTGCCCACCAGCTTAAGCAAGCATTTTTATTGTTAACCGTTTCTTTACGCTGGCAGGGCCAGGCGTAGGCTGGCCACGCGTTCTAGTTGATTAATAAGGACTTAACAGAAACAATAAGAAATGGCCTGAGTAAATGCAGGCTATTTCCATTTAATCCCGATGCTGTTGATTACACGGAGTGTATTAAAAATACAATTGAGAATTTTGAAAGAACCGATGACGTTCCAAAAAAAAGTAAACCAGAACGGTTTGAAATAGCTGAGAATGTCATTCAAGCTATAGCAAATCAACTGCCTGAAGAAGGATTAAATGTATAATCTATATTGCATGAACTTAAAGCAGCAAACCGAAATGTCGCAGCTCAGTCAGATATTGTCACCGATACATCGTAGGAAATAACGGATTTTTGGAACCTTCAGAACTTGGCAGGCAACCAAACAATCATCCTGAAAGTTATTCAAAGGAGAATTCAATTTTACATAGCCCTGATGCCATTTTACTCGTTATGACATTTTTTATTTTGAATATCTCAGTGTGGTGGACAGTAACTTACCTTCGACGTCCGCAAATTCTTCAGAAGGAAGACGGAAAACGTTCCATGTATGCACCGAATGCCATACAGCGAATAGAAACAGAAAACATGTTCAGACATTGACCAAAGCCGGTAGAGGTCAGGAACTTATACATCTTGAAATTCTTCAGAACCAATAGAAAAAGTAACATTATGCCCCGAAATTCTCGGAAACCTGTAGAAGTGGGGGAGTTACTTTGTACATCCCGTAATATTCCAGAGCCGGTAGAAATTGTAGATAAGTTGTGGAAGAATTAAGGAACGCAAGGAGTATTTTCAGAAATTTATGTTTCTGGCAATAAAGAAACTTGAAAAATTCCATGAATTCAAGAAAAAGAATTCGGATTCGTTTGAGAAGCATCTCTATTTTCCTATGAGGGTGGGGGCACATACAAAGAAACCTTGAACAAAGGCAATTCTTCCTAGTGCTATATCTTCAGGTGCGTGGAGAGATTTTACGAATAAAAAAGAAAAGAAAAACAAGAGGAAATGGAAGCAAACGAGAGGCGTAAAGATGAGAAAGAGTAAAAATGGAAAAGTCAAGAAAAAAATGGAAAAGGGTTCTGAAAAAAGAAACAAGCGGGAGTAATGCCATTCAGTTCACATGAAGAATTTGAAGATCAGTTAATTTGCTGCACTGTATGTGATGAAGAATTAATAAGCAATGTGGAAGAGGATGCGTTGAAAAATGTGTGCTGCAACAGGTGACCTCGTTGGTACCACCTAAAATGTAGCTCTTTGCGCGATATGTCTGATGAAGAAACTACAAACTGTGATTTTACTTGTCATATTTGTAGTTAGTTTACGTTAAAAACTTTGTGCCAAAAATGTATTAAGATATCAAACGTGTGTTATTGTTTGTGTTTTGTTTGCAGTTACAGATTAGTTTTTCTGTACCTATATAATTTGTTTTATCTACGATCATGTAAAAAGTGCCTACTTTCTACACCGATATTAGTGTAAAAAGTTAACTTTTAGTACACTAGTGTTATAAAAATTTTATTGCACGCTAATGTCAATAAGAAATCTATGATACACTAATTTTAGTGCAAAAAGTTAACTTTTATTACACTAGTGTTATAAAAATTTTATTGCACGTAAATTTAAAAAATACAAAATGAAATACATACTTTCGTAAAAGATTATGATCGTAGATAAAACGTTGTAAGACACTCTTGCAAAAAGGCTCTTTATTGCACTCATAGGTCTTAGAATTTTCGCCAAGCGTTTGACTCTGTAAAAAGAAGTAAAATCAAGGAAGCACTAAGATCGCTTGGAATTCCAAACAAATTAATAAATCTAATTAGCATGACCCTAAAACATAGCAAGTCTGCGGTGTTGGTGCAGCAAGGAAAGACGGAGTACTTCCAAACAAACGCCGGCGTGAGACAAGGGGATGCCCTATCGGCTCTACTATTTAACCTAGTGATGGAATTCATAATACGAAAAGTAAATATACCAGGCACATTGAGAACTAAAAGTGTCCAAGTTGTAGCATATGCGGACGATGTAGTGCTGATTAGCAGAACACTAAATACGCTGAAATCATCATTTATAGACTTTAAAAACGCAGCTAAAACATCGGGCCTAGAAATTAATGGAAAAAAGACTAAATATCTGGTCTTGGACAAGAGCTCTGCCAATAAAAAGGAACTATGCGTTGAAAATCAAAAGTTTGAGCAAGTGAATGAATTTATATACCTTGGATCACAAATAAACACTACTAACGAGCTGGATGATGAAATAAAAGGACGAATCCAATCAGGGAATAAAGCATACTACGGATGCAAAAATCTACTGCACTCCAAACTACTGAACCACGCTACAAAACTTAAAATCTATAGAACCTTAATTCGCCCAGTAATTACGTACAGTTGTGAGTCATGGACCCTTACAGTGAAGCAGCAAAATTGGTTGAAATGCTTTGAACGACGGATATTAAGAAGAATATTCGGGGGGATATCTGAAGGGAGTGGTTATCGCAGAAGAACTAACGCAGAATTAGAAGCGCTAATGAAAAACGAAAATATTGTGCGGTATTGCAAGGCGCAGAGACTCAGATGGTTCGGGCATGTGATGCGTATGCCGAAATGCAGAGTGCCGCGAGTGATGCTTGACTGGGACCCTGGATATGGTAGACCCAGAGGAAGACCTAGGGGTAAATGGATATCTGCGGTACTCCAAGACCTCGATATAATGCAAGTAAAAAACTGGATGGGCAAAATCAAAGAGAGAAAAGTATGGAACCACGTCGCCCAACAGGCTAAAACCCACATAGGGTTGTAACGCCGAAGAGTAAGTAAGTAAGTAAGTAAGTATGTGATGAAGAATTAATAAGCAATGTGGAAGAGGATGCGTTGAAAAATGTGTGCTGCAACAGGTGACCTCGTTGGTACCACCTAAAATGTAGCTCTTTGCGCGATATGTCTGATGAAGAAACTACAAACTGTGATTTTACTTGTCATATTTGTAGTTAGTTTACGTTAAAAACTTTGTGCCAAAAATGTATTAAGATATCAAACGTGTGTTATTGTTTGTGTTTTGTTTGCAGTTACAGATTAGTTTTTCTGTACCTATATAATTTGTTTTATCTACGATCATGTAAAAAGTGCCTACTTTCTACACCGATATTAGTGTAAAAAGTTAACTTTTAGTACACTAGTGTTATAAAAATTTTATTGCACGCTAATGTCAATAAGAAATCTATGATACACTAATTTTAGTGCAAAAAGTTAACTTTTATTACACTAGTGTTATAAAAATTTTATTGCACGTAAATTTAAAAAATACAAAATGAAATACATACTTTCGTAAAAGATTATGATCGTAGATAAAACGTTGTAAGACACTCTTGCAAAAAGGCTCTTTATTGCACTCATAGGTCTTAGAATTTTCGCCAAGCGTTTGACTCTGTAAAAAGAAGTAAAATCAAGGAAGCACTAAGATCGCTTGGAATTCCAAACAAATTAATAAATCTAATTAGCATGACCCTAAAACATAGCAAGTCTGCGGTGTTGGTGCAGCAAGGAAAGACGGAGTACTTCCAAACAAACGCCGGCGTGAGACAAGGGGATGCCCTATCGGCTCTACTATTTAACCTAGTGATGGAATTCATAATACGAAAAGTAAATATACCAGGCACATTGAGAACTAAAAGTGTCCAAGTTGTAGCATATGCGGACGATGTAGTGCTGATTAGCAGAACACTAAATACGCTGAAATCATCATTTATAGACTTTAAAAACGCAGCTAAAACATCGGGCCTAGAAATTAATGGAAAAAAGACTAAATATCTGGTCTTGGACAAGAGCTCTGCCAATAAAAAGGAACTATGCGTTGAAAATCAAAAGTTTGAGCAAGTGAATGAATTTATATACCTTGGATCACAAATAAACACTACTAACGAGCTGGATGATGAAATAAAAGGACGAATCCAATCAGGGAATAAAGCATACTACGGATGCAAAAATCTACTGCACTCCAAACTACTGAACCACGCTACAAAACTTAAAATCTATAGAACCTTAATTCGCCCAGTAATTACGTACAGTTGTGAGTCATGGACCCTTACAGTGAAGCAGCAAAATTGGTTGAAATGCTTTGAACGACGGATATTAAGAAGAATATTCGGGGGGATATCTGAAGGGAGTGGTTATCGCAGAAGAACTAACGCAGAATTAGAAGCGCTAATGAAAAACGAAAATATTGTGCGGTATTGCAAGGCGCAGAGACTCAGATGGTTCGGGCATGTGATGCGTATGCCGAAATGCAGAGTGCCGCGAGTGATGCTTGACTGGGACCCTGGATATGGTAGACCCAGAGGAAGACCTAGGGGTAAATGGATATCTGCGGTACTCCAAGACCTCGATATAATGCAAGTAAAAAACTGGATGGGCAAAATCAAAGAGAGAAAAGTATGGAACCACGTCGCCCAACAGGCTAAAACCCACATAGGGTTGTAACGCCGAAGAGTAAGTAAGTAAGTAAGTAAGTATGTGATGAAGAATTAATAAGCAATGTGGAAGAGGATGCGTTGAAAAATGTGTGCTGCAACAGGTGACCTCGTTGGTACCACCTAAAATGTAGCTCTTTGCGCGATATGTCTGATGAAGAAACTACAAACTGTGATTTTACTTGTCATATTTGTAGTTAGTTTACGTTAAAAACTTTGTGCCAAAAATGTATTAAGATATCAAACGTGTGTTATTGTTTGTGTTTTGTTTGCAGTTACAGATTAGTTTTTCTGTACCTATATAATTTGTTTTATCTACGATCATGTAAAAAGTGCCTACTTTCTACACCGATATTAGTGTAAAAAGTTAACTTTTAGTACACTAGTGTTATAAAAATTTTATTGCACGCTAATGACAATAAGAAATCTATGATACACTAATTTTAGTGCAAAAAGTTAACTTTTATTACACTAGTGTTATAAAAATTTTATTGCACGTAAATTTAAAAAATACAAAATGAAATACATACTTTCGTAAAAGATTATGATCGTAGATAAAACGTTGTAAAACACTCTTGCAAAAAGGCTCTTTATTGCACTCATAGGTCTTAGAATGCTCGCTAACGCTCGCATTCTAATTTGACCTATTCGTGCAATAAAGAATGCCTTTTTGCACTTGTATCTTAAATAACTATTAGTAGATGCCATTTGCCGGTTCTGAGACCTCCCCCCACCACTTTTTCAAGGTCGAGGTCGTAGTAGAGGCAAGTGGATGGTTCGGGAACCTCCCCCCACCACTTTTTCAAGGTCGAGGTTACGGCGTCCCCTGACTAGACGCACTCCTTCCCCTGACGAGGCGGCCCTCAAGGTCATTTACTCGGATTGCAAAGCACGTGAACTTCAAGGCCAACGTTACTCCTCAGGCCCTCAAGGTCACTGGCATTGCAAGGCACGTGAACTCCAAGGCCAACGTTACTTTTAATACCACTCAGATTAGTCTAAAACCTCCTCCACAACCTACCCTTTAGTGCAAGGTCAAGGCCATAAAGCACTCGGACAACCTCAATAAGTTCAATGAAAGAGACACATTTTTACAAGATTTTATTTTCAGTAATACTACATAAATCCGTACTACATTATGGTACACAAACAAGGAATGTCAGATGTCATCCAGCTCCGGGATTGCCTCACCCAGGGCTCTGGTACCAGAGAAGCAGCTGCTCGTCGTGGAGCACTAGAATAAATAATTAGGTGTTATATTACCAACATAGTAACCAATACGCCACACGCATAAAGAATGTTAATTATTAGTTCGCAAATGATACACTTGGACGCAAAGTAAACAAATTTTAGTAAATGATCTGCACTTGTAAACTGCCCAAAAAATAGCATTAGTGGAAGCAAGTAAAAATGGGACTAAATCAGTAACTGGCATTCTACGTATGACAGTGATAAATGTACACTCCTGTGCACCTGTTAACTTGAAAATAACACCTTTATTAAAAGACCAAAAATTAAGTCCTTTCAAAATACAAAATAAATACAACAAAGCCGTCTGTGCTTTTTTATTGCACAGAAGTGTACATGTAGTTTAGAAATAATATTTATAACTACTTAGGTACCTAAAATTATTCTTCGACGTTTCCGCTTCAAGATGATATCCTCCACTAACCTCAAGTACGGCAAAATAACATAACGAAACCATTCGATTCATGCAGCACTGCAGTGTCAACGAACAATGCGAGAGATCAGCTTGGAGCTAGCAAGGTCATCCATAATACGCGACTTCTTGTTGCAGCGCGTACTAAACCGCATTCCTTTTGAACGTGCAAACAGATATTGAAACCGGTCAGATTGAAAAGCCGTGGTAAATTAGCGTTGCCTTTTACAAGCGGCCACGTTTAGATGATATTAGCTGTGTTTAATTTCCAAGAGCTATAATTGTATTCTTGAGTTTAATTCATTAAAAGTTGTAATAACAAGCTTTTGTTTTAACCGAAATAACATGTGAGCAAATGAAAACGAAATCAAGCTTCGCTCTGAAAGAACTAAGTCAATAAATTGTAGGTAATTGACTTGTTTCGCGTTTTACACCTATAATTTTAATCCCTGCATTGTCGAGCGCTTACCTTATCTTTAAATGTGGGTTGTTACTGTACGCCAGTTCTCCTTAGAAAAATACTTATGAAAGAGAACCTTTATGTACAGAAATTACAAAAACAATTAAAAGAAGCTCCAGGAAAAATGCACAGATAGTTTATACGCTACTAGAATTTCTTTTAATCACTATTAATGTTTCTGTGAGTGAATTATTGTTTGTTATTCAAGTTACGTACATAATTCAGTGTATTTTAAGTCAATTTCATATTATTAAGTAGCAGATAAATGCTTGTGACAAGGAACTTTCAATTTAAAAATTATATATCATTTTATTATTAATTTTATAATGGTATAACGGAAGCACTAGCTATACTGTATGTTTAGATAATTTAGTTATGTAACTATTAGTGTTTCTGTGAATGAATTATTGATAATCAATGTATTATACATAAATAATTCTGTTATTTATTTGAAGTCAATTTCATATACTTAAGTAGCAGATAAATGCTTGTGATTACTGCTGTTCAGATGTGTTTTTATTTTACTTGAAGTTTTATATACACTTACGTGGCAATGTCTTGTTTCTTCGAGCTCTAATGTGTGGGTACTTGTTATCATTTTAAAGTATAAAAATCGCAGTTTGTGACACCCCTATTTGTAAAGCTTATTCCAGCTGTGGTCGCACCAATGTAAAATGAAGGCATTAAGAGTGTTTCTGTTTTTTTAATAATTTGAATCGCCTCAGAACGAAGCCCAGCATACGATGAGAACTGCCAAAGTTATGCAAAATTTACGCAGACGCCTACGTCTGCAGCATATAGGGTTATACCGTGCCACCAAGAAAATAAGACAAGTTACATACAGATAATTTTTATTTCATACAAATATTTACACATACATAATTTCTCTTTTCTACTTAACTTAACAACTATACCTCCAGGTTGTCAAAGTCTCTGAGCCGATTCTCATGTTTGCCACAAGCCACCGTCTCCGCGTCGAAGAGCTCCTCCACCCGCTCTATGATCTCTTCCAGCTCCGGGATGATCCGGAAGCCGATGCGAACACCATTTTGGGACAGCTCACCTCTGTCGTACTGGAAGACGACCTCTTCCAAGTTTCTGCTACCAAAGAAATCGCGTAGCAGAATGTAGGTCTCGTCATCCCTTCGGAGTTTCCAGGAGAAAGGTGGTTCGTCCCACACCTCGATCATTGTACCCGGAGCAGCAGCAACATCCCTGCTCGGAACGAAGACGATGATGTGCTCGGTGAAGAGAAAAGACTGCATGGTTACACTTCGACGATGTGTACGAGGATGATGGTTAAATAAGTAGCCGACAACCTCGAAAACTTGTTGGGTAGGATATCCGCGTACTCGGGCACAGTAAAGATAAACTCTGTTCACGAAACTCCTGGGCTGTCAAAAATAATTGTTTTAAAATTTCTTGAGTGTACTTATAATAGTAACTTTTCTATGGAATGTACTTCAAATCTAGTGACTAAACTAGTGATAAATAAAGATAGGTTATGTTCGTTGGTTTTATGTCAAACGTAGAAAAATATTATTAACCGATGAAGAATTAGCGAAATATTTAGAAGATTGTGACGATAGTTTGGAAGACTTCAGCGCCGAATCAAGTGATGACGAATCGTACCATCTTCATTCTGATTCAGATCATGACGATTTACCCGAAAATGAAAAGGAAATGGAAGATCCTTTAGCAGAAGTATACCTGCAGATATTCACAACATTGTGTTCAGCGATCCCCCGCTAATAAATCGGCAACATTTGTCATTTACGGAGCCACGGCCTCCTGGATTAGTACGTGACTGACGTCTCTACGCGGCCCGCCGTATTTTTAGTTCAAGGCGTTTTTTCTGATTTGTAGAGGCGCTACAGTACGTTGCGCTTGTGCCTTTGGTTGCATACGTCCACGGCCTCCTGGATTAATTTTAATCTAGAAAGTCCCGCCTACATTACAGATAATTTATCAAAAACCCAACAGATGGCGCCAAAGTACGTTGGCCTCAGAATCACAAAAATTAAGCAAATGTGGCGGGCCGCGTAGAGACGTCAGTCACGTACTAATCCAGGAGGCCGTGTACGGAGCCGACAGGGTTGCTGCAACAGCCGGTAGGGAATCGTCCGGTAGATTTCTTTAATCTGTTAGTAACAGATCATTTTTACGACCTGGTTGTTACGGAGACAAATAATTGCGCGGAGGAGGTTTTTTTGGAGACAGGACAGGAGAAGAGCCGGATTACTCAATGGAAGCCGATAACCAAGGACGAATTACGTGTGTTTTGGGATGCTTTTCTTACATACGGGAACAATAATAATCCACCGGATGCAAGACTACTGGAAAAAACACAGACTATAATTTGACTTGTTTTTCGGAAAATATGGGACGCAACCGTTTTCTCCTTATACTAAGATGTCTCCACTTCGCGAGAAATGTTGCACCCCCAACAGAGCAGCGAGACAGGCTGCCCGTGTTAGATTATTTTAATAATAAAATGTTGGGAGGTAAAATTATTTTCTATTTACAATTATGGTAAACACTAAATTTACAGTTTATAGGTTTATTCTCCACGACGGGAACTAAGTCTGGATGAGTCAATGGTATCATGGAGGGGTCGTTTGATATTCCGACAATATTTACGAGGTAAAACTGACAAATACGGAATAAAAACCTATGTTTTGGCAGAACTTGATGGCCTCACCTTGAAACAACTTGTCTATTCTGGATCAAAAGATTTGACTGATCCAATGGGGCACGCTTCAACTGTAGTTCTACAGTTAATGGCTGAACAGCTAGATAAAGGTCACAGCTTGTATATGGATAACTTTTATAACAGCTATGAACTGGGGAAAACGTTGCTTAAAAGAAAAACTTACTGCACCGGGACACTTAGGAGCAATCGCAAAAATAATTGCCGGGAGGTAGTAAAAGCTAAGTTGCGAAAAGGGGAAACATTAGAAAAATGTGACGAGGCTACCGGTATAATGATGGCAAAATGGCGCAACAAGAGAGAAATTTTGTTCATGAGTACGGAATACAGTGCAACCCTCAAACAGACAACCGCGAGACGAGGCGCGGAAAAGATAAAACCGGAAGCCATCATCCAGTATAATAAATATATGTCCGGGGTGGATCGTAAAGATCAGATCTGTCCTATAATGCTTGTGATAGAAAAACTATTCGATGGTACAAAAAGCTGGCCCTAAATATTTTACAAATACTTGTTCTGAATGCCTGGTTTTTATACGAGCAGTACTCCGGTAATAAAATCAGCTTTCACAATTTTTGCTTGGCAATTATCGAAGACCTTTTGGGCCATAAAACATCGTCAGACAAGACTACAAAACTACCTGAAATGGTCCACTTGCCTTCGCAGTTACCAAGGTCAGAGAGAGGAAAGACCAAACGCAAAGACTGTAGAGTTTGTAGGAGCAAGAAAATTAGAAGAGCAACAACATTTTGCTGTTCATTGTGCCCTGAAAACCCTGGACTTTGTTTAGAGCCTTGTTTCAGAATTTATCATAATTATTGATGTTGTGTATAATGTAAATAATTTTAAATTAGTAATTTTTTTTCTTTCAATTAACCACTTTTTTGTATATTATTATTATTATTGTATCATGTTTTTTTTAAATTTTCACTCAATTACTTTTATTTTTAGATTATATTATTACTAGCTGAAACCCGCGGCATATGCCGCATTTAAAATGTAGCACGAATTTAATAACTTTGGTTGCACTAAAGAAAGTTTTAAAAGCACGCTAGAGATCGCCAGTAAGGAAAAGTTCAAAAAATAGTAATTTATTATACAAGACGATAAAGTTATTTCTATCCACTCTTGAATCGTTTAACGTCTCGACTTTTCCTTACTGGCAATCTCTAGCGTGCTTTTAAAACTTTCTTTAGTGCAACCAAAGTTATTAAATTCGTGCTACATTTTAAATGCGGCATATGCCGCGGGTTTCAGCTAGTAATAATATAATCTAAAAATAAAAGTAATTGAGTGAAAATTTAAAAAAAACATGATACAATAATAATAATAATATACAAAAAAGTGGTTAATTGAAAGAAAAAAAATTACCAATTTAAAATTATTTACATTATACACAACATCAATAATTATGATAAATTCTGAAACAAGGCTCTAAACAAAGTCCAGGGTTTTCAGGGCACAATGAACAGCAAAATGTTGTTGCTCTTCTAATTTTCTTGCTCCTACAAACTCTACAGTCTTTGCGTTTGGTCTTTCCTCTCTCTGACCTTGGTAACTGCGAAGGCAAGTGGACCATTTCAGGTAGTTTTGTAGTCTTGTCTGACGATGTTTTATGGCCCAAAAGGTCTTCGATAATTGCCAAGCAAAAATTGTGAAAGCTGATTTTATTACCGGAGTACTGCTCGTATAAAAACCAGGCATTCAGAACAAGTATTTGTAAAATATTTAGGGCCAGCTTTTTGTACCATCGAATAGTTTTTCTATCACAAGCATTATAGGACAGATCTGATCTTTACGATCCACCCCGGACATATATTTATTATACTGGATGATGGCTTCCGGTTTTATCTTTTCCGCGCCTCGTCTCGCGGTTGTCTGTTTGAGGGTTGCACTGTATTCCGTACTCATGAACAAAATTTCTCTCTTGTTGCGCCATTTTGCCATCATTATTCCGGTAGCCTCGTCACATTTTTCTAATGTTTCCCCTTTTCGCAACTTAGCTTTTACTACCTCCCGGCAATTATTTTTGCGATTGCTCCTAAGTGTCCCGGTGCAGTAAGTTTTTCTTTTAAGCAACGTTTTCCCCAGTTCATAGCTGTTATAAAAGTTATCCATATACAAGCTGTGACCTTTATCTAGCTGTTCAGCCATTAACTGTAGAACTACAGTTGAAGCGTGCCCCATTGGATCAGTCAAATCTTTTGATCCAGAATAGACAAGTTGTTTCAAGGTGAGGCCATCAAGTTCTGCCAAAACATAGGTTTTTATTCCGTATTTGTCAGTTTTACCTCGTAAATATTGTCGGAATATCAAACGACCCCTCCATGATACCATTGACTCATCCAGACTTAGTTCCCGTCGTGGAGAATAAACCTATAAACTGTAAATTTAGTGTTTACCATAATTGTAAATAGAAAATAATTTTACCTCCCAACATTTTATTATTAAAATAATCTAACACGGGCAGCCTGTCTCGCTGCTCTGTTGGGGGTGCAACATTTCTCGCGAAGTGGAGACATCTTAGTATAAGGAGAAAACGGTTGCGTCCCATATTTTCCGAAAAACAAGTCAAATTATAGTCTGTGTTTTTTCCAGTAGTCTTGCATCCGGTGGATTATTATTGTTCCCGTATGTAAGAAAAGCATCCCAAAACACACGTAATTCGTCCTTGGTTATCGGCTTCCATTGAGTAATCCGGCTCTTCTCCTGTCCTGTCTCCAAAAAAACCTCCTCCGCGCAATTATTTGTCTCCGTAACAACCAGGTCGTAAAAATGATCTGTTACTAACAGATTAAAGAAATCTACCGGACGATTCCCTACCGGCTGTTGCAGCAACCCTGTCGGCTCCGTAAATGACAAATGTTGCCGATTTATTAGCGGGGGATCGCTGAACACAATGTTGTGAATATCTGCAGGTATACTTCTGCTAAAGGATCTTCCATTTCCTTTTCATTTTCGGGTAAATCGTCATGATCTGAATCAGAATGAAGATGGTACGATTCGTCATCACTTGATTCGGCGCTGAAGTCTTCCAAACTATCGTCACAATCTTCTAAATATTTCGCTAATTCTTCATCGGTTAATAATATTTTTCTACGTTTGACATAAAACCAACGAACATAACCTATCTTTATTTATCACTAGTTTAGTCACTAGATTTGAAGTACATTCCATAGAAAAGTTACTATTATAAGTACACTCAAGAAATTTTAAAACAATTATTTTTGACAGCCCAGGAGTTTCGTGAACAGAGTTTATCTTTACTGTGCCCGAGTACGCGGATATCCTACCCAACAAGTTTTCGAGGTTGTCGGCTACTTATTTAACCATCATCCTCGTACACATCGTCGAAGTGTAACCATGCAGTCTTTTCTCTTCACCGAGCACATCATCGTCTTCGTTCCGAGCAGGGATGTTGCTGCTGCTCCGGGTACAATGATCGAGGTGTGGGACGAACCACCTTTCTCCTGGAAACTCCGAAGGGATGACGAGACCTACATTCTGCTACGCGATTTCTTTGGTAGCAGAAACTTGGAAGAGGTCGTCTTCCAGTACGACAGAGGTGAGCTGTCCCAAAATGGTGTTCGCATCGGCTTCCGGATCATCCCGGAGCTGGAAGAGATCATAGAGCGGGTGGAGGAGCTCTTCGACGCGGAGACGGTGGCTTGTGGCAAACATGAGAATCGGCTCAGAGACTTTGACAACCTGGAGGTATAGTTGTTAAGTTAAGTAGAAAAGAGAAATTATGTATGTGTAAATATTTGTATGAAATAAAAATTATCTGTATGTAACTTGTCTTATTTTCTTGGTGGCACGGTATAACCCTATATGCTGCAGACGTAGGCGTCTGCGTAAATTTTGCATAACTTTGGCAGTTCTCATCGTATGCTGGGCTTCGTTCTGAGGCGATTCAAATTATTAAAAAAACAGAAACACTCTTAATGCCTTCATTTTACATTGGTGCGACCACAGCTGGAATAAGCTTTACAAATAGGGGTGTCACAAACTGCGATTTTTATACTTTAAAATGATAACAAGTACCCACACATTAGAGCTCGAAGAAACAAGACATTGCCACGTAAGTGTATATAAAACTTCAAGTAAAATAAAAACACATCTGAACAGCAGTAATCACAAGCATTTATCTGCTACTTAAGTATATGAAATTGACTTCAAATAAATAACAGAATTATTTATGTATAATACATTGATTATCAATAATTCATTCACAGAAACACTAATAGTTACATAACTAAATTATCTAAACATACAGTATAGCTAGTGCTTCCGTTATACCATTATAAAATTAATAATAAAATGATATATAATTTTTAAATTGAAAGTTCCTTGTCACAAGCATTTATCTGCTACTTAATAATATGAAATTGACTTAAAATACACTGAATTATGTACGTAACTTGAATAACAAACAATAATTCACTCACAGAAACATTAATAGTGATTAAAAGAAATTCTAGTAGCGTATAAACTATCTGTGCATTTTTCCTGGAGCTTCTTTTAATTGTTTTTGTAATTTCTGTACATAAAGGTTCTCTTTCATAAGTATTTTTCTAAGGAGAACTGGCGTACAGTAACAACCCACATTTAAAGATAAGGTAAGCGCTCGACAATGCAGGGATTAAAATTATAGGTGTAAAACGCGAAACAAGTCAATTACCTACAATTTATTGACTTAGTTCTTTCAGAGCGAAGCTTGATTTCGTTTTCATTTGCTCACATGTTATTTCGGTTAAAACAAAAGCTTGTTATTACAACTTTTAATGAATTAAACTCAAGAATACAATTATAGCTCTTGGAAATTAAACACAGCTAATATCATCTAAACGTGGCCGCTTGTAAAAGGCAACGCTAATTTACCACGGACGGCTTTTCAATCTGACCGGTTTCAATATCTGTTTGCACGTTCAAAAGGAATGCGGTTTAGTACGCGCTGCAACAAGAAGTCGCGTATTATGGATGACCTTGCTAGCTCCAAGCTGATCTCTCGCATTGTTCGTTGACACTGCAGTGCTGCATGAATCGAATGGTTTCGTTATGTTATTTTGCCGTACTTGAGGGTTAGTGGAGGATATCATCTTGAAGCGGAAACGTCGAAGAATAATTTTAGGTAAGTAGTTATAAATATTATTTCTAAACTACATGTACACTTCTGTGCAATAAAAAAGCACAGACGGCTTTGTTGTATTTATTTTGTATTTTGAAAGGACTTAATTTTTGGTCTTTTAATAAAGGTGTTATTTTCAAGTTAACAGGTGCACAGGAGTGTACATTTATCACTGTCATACGTAGAATGCCAGTTACTGATTTAGTCCCATTTTTACTTGCTTCCACTAATGCTATTTTTTGGGCAGTTTACAAGTGCAGATCATTTACTAAAATTTGTTTACTTTGCGTCCAAGTGTATCATTTGCGAACTAATAATTAACATTCTTTATGCGTGTGGCGTATTGGTTACTATGTTGGTAATATAACACCTAATTATTTATTCTAGTGCTCCACGACGAGCAGCTGCTTCTCTGGTACCAGAGCCCTGGGTGAGGCGATCCCGGAGCTGGATGACATCTGACATTCCTTGTTTGTGTACCATAATGTAGTACGGATTTATGTAGTATTACTGAAAATAAAATCTTGTAAAAATGTGTCTCTTTCATTGAACTTATTGAGGTTGTCCGAGTGCTTTATGGCCTTGACCTTGCACTAAAGGGTAGGTTGTGGAGGAGGTTTTAGACTAATCTGAGTGGTATTAAAAGTAACGTTGGCCTTGGAGTTCACGTGCCTTGCAATGCCAGTGACCTTGAGGGCCTGAGGAGTAACGTTGGCCTTGAAGTTCACGTGCTTTGCAATCCGAGTAAATGACCTTGAGGGCCGCCTCGTCAGGGGAAGGAGTGCGTCTAGTCAGGGGACGCCGTAACCTCGACCTTGAAAAAGTGGTGGGGGGAGGTTCCCGAACCATCCACTTGCCTCTACTACGACCTCGACCTTGAAAAAGTGGTGGGGGGAGGTCTCAGAACCGGCAAATGGCATCTACTACTATTAAAGTACTAGAACTTTAATGTTCCATTTTTTGTACCATAAACAATCCGAAAAATGTAATTTTTGACATCAGTATGAAATAAAGTTATTTTTAAGCTAAGAATCTGTGTGAAAGTTTTTGCTTGTATTACTTCAGACATGGGCTATAATTCGCGTGTTCTTCTGAAATTACTGTTTATGAGTAGGTATTATTAATGTTAAATTTACTTGCCATAACGAATTTTACAACTTCGAAATGACAGATATTGTTTACATTTATGCGCAATAGGAATATTGTGGCGTAGTAATAACTTCAAATACATTTTTCTCGAAAAGTATGGAATTTTCCAATATAAAACGAATACAATTTTTATATGAAATTATATTTATTGAAATATCGAGATGGGTAGGCGCTTGCCTTGCATTAAGCAAGTCCTCGGTTCGAATCCCGCGAGGGCCGGAATTTTCCGTAGCCTCGCGATTTGAACGGGGCTCGGTGAGACCATTCACAGTTGAGCACCAAATTAACTGTGCTCTACTCAGAACCACAGACCTAAGAGATAGAGTAGCAAGGTCAACATGACACACACACACAGCTCACACTATGGTTGCCGTGCAAACACAAAAGGCGCGCTCCAACTTTGTATCCCGAATCCGGGGCAAGTTAAGCATTGTACCGCCAGATGCAAGCATATAAAGCACCACCCTCGACACCGCAAGGTAAAACGAGGTTATCGATTATACATACATTATACATACCTTTAATATCAAAACTAACGAAACTGCATCACGTCAAGTTTACACGTCATCCGATGAGTAGCTTTTGAGTTGTGTGAAAAATCTAAAAATAAAAATCAACTCAGGAGTGTAACTTTCTAAGGATGCATTCTTTGCCAAGGCAGATTAAAACAACTGACAAATAACATAACAATTCAGAAAAATAAAATTTTACCTTTTTATAATTTTTTAGGATTATTTTAAATTAATTTGCGGAATAATGTTCCTTAGGACTTCAACAGTGACGGATATACACTTAGGGGTACACTTGGGGTAATTACTACTTTTGACGGACGATAAAGAGCATACAGGACGAAACTCCCACTAAAGCTTGAGGTAACCTTTTTCTATCATGAAAGATGGATACAGAACTGCATAAAATTGTTCTGTGCAGCTTAGTTTTCATTTACGGTCTGGTTCATGTTGTTATGCCCAAGAGCAAATTATAAATAACTAACGAAAACTTAAATAAAACGCATATTTAATCAATAAGAAATACATTACAAATAAACATTATTAACTGATTTGTTTCAACTATTCGTACTTCGTTTTTGAAATGATGTTGAAAGATTTAAAAAATTTTAAAATTAAACACGACAGCAATGCATATTTATGGTCACCTGATATGAACAAAAAATGTCAAACTTTGACTGTCAGTTGTGACATAAGATTTATTCCGGACTGTAATTTTACTTGCGTTTGATTTGCTTCAACCATAATTTGTCTTTGTACCATGGAGTATGCGGCATATTAATATGCAGACATAATATGGGTTTTAAGAACTTTTAATGAAGCTGCAAGGATGTACGCCATACGTTTCTCCAACAGAAGGCATCCCTTTCATACTGTGATAAAAGATGCAGATTGACGGCTAAGAGAAACGGAATCATTATTCCTGTTCATGATATGAACGGAGGTCAACTAAGAATAAGAGGACGTTTTACAAAAGGTAGCTGAAAATCCAGAAATTATACTCCATTTACTATCCGATGGCAGCACAAAATTCTGCCAATCCGAGCCAGGTACTAGCTCTGCTACCAATCATATGTGATAAAGTAGTGGCGCCATCTGTTAGTACTATCGGAAAGTACCCCCCCCCCCTCCCCCAGGAGCCGTTCAAGGTCATCCAAATCGGAATTTTGACATCAAAGAAACCGACAGTGAGTGTCTCTACTTGTTTGATTTATGTACGCTGACTATATCTCCAAAATAATTTGTGTTTTATTAGACTGTACAGTAATTTAATTGTTGAAATGTGAAAAATAGCAGTGGTGCCAACATACTGTCAGTTTGGCAGTGCAGATGTCAAGTAAATGGAGTATAGTCGACGAAGTATTTTTAGAAATTTCAGTGTCTCTAAAACTCGTACATATGATTTAATGATGATCGCCTGTATCCTTACCACAAAACAATAGTTCAGAATTTATTGCTGCAAAAACATGCACAAATATTTAGCTTGCGAGTGGTTGGTAGAAGACTATAAAAAATCATTTATTTATAAACAATGTGTTATGGACGGATTGTTAAGACTCCCGATTTCCGTTAAAAATCTATGTGTAATTCCGCATTCCGCTCCCGCATATTGCAGCATAATTTAAGCCATCGGGCATATTTCCTTAATTATCTAACTGTTTGACGCACTCGCAGGCCAGGTGCCGACATCTGTCGCATAAAGTACCCTAGTTAAGGCATTTGCTTCAATCTAGAGGCGGACGCTGTAATGCATGATCATAGCATCATAACTCTGCTAAGTGACTTAATAAATCGCTGGTAGATGGAGTTTGCATTTAGTCCTCAAGTTAAAAGGGCGAGGCCTTGAATGTCAGATTACAACGCCGGCGAGACGAGCGTTATGTACGGGGGAAGCCCCGCGCCTTGTTGCGCGCTGTATTTTGGTCAATGCAATTCAGCACTTCGAACAATAGATTCTTTATGCACTCGACTGAGTTGCCCAATGATGGAAAGTTTTACGCATGACGCAATGATAAAAATTAACGCTGCGTCCAGCGCGTTCCCCTCCCGGGAGAGTCCAATTTAAGCTTCGCTACCGCACGGATGTGCAAGTTAACTTAAGAACAAAGAACAACCCCTTCAGTTCTCAGGGACGTGTTCTACCCTCGGACTTGTGGCAGTTACAAGTGCTTTTCGTTCCTTAAAGTTTCAAGTACCGGTGTGTACATTTCCTCGCCCACGTTGGCGGATTTGCAACAGGAACGAACACAAAGCATCAACATACAGGGTGAGCAGTTGTGAGTTATCGTTTGGCTCAACCCTGCTACTTCTTCGAAGGATCTTGCCGCCACAATTCCCCGAGTAAGCTGGTCAACCGTTCCTACCTGTCTATCAACCCCTGCCGCATCTAAGCTGCTATCGCAACCCTCTTCTGTAAGCATCGCCAGAGCGTTGAATCTCCAAGTCGAAATCTTCCGGCATCAGCACTTCAACAACACAGTTGCTTGGAGCCCTAGAGATGAATCAAGGTATTGTATTAGTAATTAAATAAAACAGTGAATTGCGTAGTATACAGTGACGTGCGAAGTTTCGGAACTCTCAATCTATCGTATATGCTATTTGTGGGCCGCGTGCTAATCGCCCGAGCCCTAATTGCCGTCAAGTAATGTAAATAGAAGCCTTCAGCATAAGTTTATGGGAGCCTGGCTCCGGGAATTGTAGTGAGCCATGAGGCAAATTAAATCAGCGTATTCCGGGACCTAGGTGACCAGTATTCTCAGCGGATGTGCCGCTTCCTTGGCCTTCAGCCCTTATTGTGTTGCATGTGTTTACTAACCCCAATTTGTAGCATTTGCTACCTGAACACTTGCCTTCGGGCCTGTAACTAGTATGGTAATAGAATACCCATTTTTAATTTACGTTTTGTTTTTCATTTCAATTATTTGTGCTTTATTGTGACTGACAAGAATTGAGTTTCTTGTTGCGTTGTGTATGTATTCCTTTGTACAGGGCCTAAGCAACTGGAGAAAGGACACCAAGAAGGTAGGTGTAAAAGGCAGTGCCGTGGGAGTACCCCCTTGGAGTGCAACGCAACGCTACTGCGATTGGTTTTCGACTTTTGACCGGTCGTCGTGCAAGGGCGGACACTGCTACAAGCATCCCATGGGGTCTTAATAAGCAATTTATCGTGTAACAGGATAAAGCTACACTATTTACTGAATGTTATGCTATAACAGATTGTAAATACTCAATTAATAAACATGTGAAAAAAAAATTACAAGAAACGGCATCTTTAACTGTCACAACGAACACGTTTGGGCCATGACAATCCTCATGCAGTTGACGAAAGAAATTACCGGGTACGTTTTTCAGTAAATGTATGGGCAGGAATACTTGGAGACAGGCTGAGTGGGCCTTTTATACTTCCTGAAAGGCTAAATGCAGAAAATTATTTAGAATGTTTAAATGATAACCTTCCGGACCTACTGGAGGATATTTCTTTTGCACTCCGGCGTAATATATGGTTGCAGCTCGATGGTGCACCATCACAGTATGCAGGTGTGGTTCGGCAATGGTTTAACCACTATTACCCTGACAAATGAATCGGTCGTGGCAGTCCAAGAGTTTGGCCAGCAGGAAGTTCGCATTTAACACCTTTGCACTCTTCCTGTGGGAGCACTTGAAGAATTTGGTTTATGTTACTCCTGCCCAAACTCGAGAAGGTCTTACTGATCGAATTTATGCAGCAGCCACCATCATTATTAACCTTAGAATGTTGCAGCGTGTTCAAGATGCAATTAATTAATGTACGTTCACGCAAGTGCTGCGAAGCTAATGGAGGGCACTTTGAAAACGTTTTACAATAATGTAATGTAATGTTTTTTGAGTCAAAGAAATGATTGAGAATTATTTTTGTTTATTACTTAATTTTGTAAATAAAAATGTTGCTTTGTGCATTATTTTTCTGTCTAGATTTAATAATACTTATTAGAGCATTTAAATGTGTCACTTCCAAGGGGCCTTCTTGTTAAGTATTTGGTGGTTTGCACCACTGGAACTGTTATGTTGTTTATTACTGTGGAATTAAGTTCAGTAAAATACAACCGTCTGTAGAAAACAATAACATTTCTTTTATTACTTTAGAACACACGAACAAAATACAACATATACAAATTCGTTAAAAATAATTTAAAATACAAATACGAATTGTGAGTAGCCTGGTTTTCGATACTGAATTAATTATTAATAATAACCTTAGAAACTGACCTTGGTCCTCGACTCCGCAAAATGCTTAGTCGGAATATGAAGTGAAGCTCGAAAACTAAGCTACTTGCGCCTGAATGGAAGGGATATTCCCTATTCTTTTGAATACAATAGAATTGTCTAGCTAGGTTCCCCTTGCTTTATTGTAGCACAAGAGGTTGAAATAATTTCCGTCGAAAAGGACTGTCCCTTTTCGAGCGTATACGACTGTATTGTCCACCCGGGTTGACTTTCCCTTTTCGCCTGGTCTCTTGTTAGTTGGGGCAAGAAGGTATTTACGCAACTCTTTTGTTGGCAGATATCCCTGCGTTTACAACATAGCTCCGGCAGTGCTAAAGATTGCATCGTGACGTTTAGACAAATTAGTTTTGATAGTTCAACTAGACGACATAAATCACATTTGACATTACAGATCTTTCTTACTGCAGGCGTACAATTAACTCTTTTACTAGACCTGCACATCGCGAATTTCACTTTTACTAGCTCGTTTAGTCACGTACTGTACAATTACATTTTAGTTTATGGTCCCCTCTTGCACGAAAGACGTTTTCAGGCCATTCATCACCGCTACGCTACAAGTACATTCATTAAACAAATCTAGTCTAACATTGCTGTCAAATTAAATTTTCTTTTAATGCTTCTTATTGGAAAATTAGACACTTTAGAGAGTTTGTGTTGATAATTTTCGAGTTTTAATGCTTTACCAAAGCCTGCTACCTGAAGCTTTAGTAGAAGTTGCGAGACACCCTGTATAATTAATAGATATTTATGCATTAAGAGAGATATGAATATGTTTTCCCTGAGGTTGACATGGTTGCAGACCGAGGGCTCCGCCCCGATGTCTATAAGTCAACCGAAGGTAAAAAACATGAATATCTCCCGTGCTACATACAATATTTTATTTACTAGCATATAAGTAAAAATAGTATAAAATTTCAAAATGTTATAAGTACATTTAAAATAAGAATATTTAAATCTCATCAAGGATTGCCTGAATGTATGACTATAGTTTCTAAAACGTTATTT
The DNA here is from genome assembly GCA_940337035.1 of Agriotes lineatus. NCBI lineage: Eukaryota > Metazoa > Arthropoda > Insecta > Coleoptera > Elateridae > Agriotes > Agriotes lineatus. The sequence continues at coordinate 82,947 of CALNHX010003041.1, forward strand.
TTAGTTGCATGGTTACCATGAGATTGAGGGAGAAATAATTTTAAAATCCCTTGGGAGTTATGAGTAGTTGAATTATTTTCATTTAGATAGTGTGAGTAATAACAGCAACGATTTATTCTTTTGTCTGCCCTAAAGACCCGGTCACTTTACAGAAACGATTCTTTAAACTAACTCAAATAAGCCGATAGACGAAATAACGGGATGAGAGGCGTCTATGAATTTGTCACTCAGCGCAATACAAAACAATATTTAGATTTCCGTTTCCTGACGGCTTAATTAAGGGCCGACCGATGCTGGGTTTACTTGGGTCTAGGCACGTTCAAGTAATAAAATCAATGGTTCACCAAATCTCAGTGCACCTGCAAAGAATATTTGCAAATATTTAAAATAAATGCATTACTTATGTCAAGTTAGTCTTATTTACTCCGCGGTTGAGTTACTACTGTTAGAGGATTGTGTATCCTGGTTTACATTGTTTTTTATTTGTGACTTCGATCCAATTTCTACGGTATTTGTATTATTTGTTCTATTATTTTATTTGTTAATTAATTTTATGTCAGCATTATTGTGGATTGCTATTACTAACGCGTCACTATTTTGAGCGCTTCGATGCCGAAACCATAAAGTAAAGGTGTAGTAAAGAATGTAATCATTTTATTATTGCTGATAACTGAATGTACAGTTACGGCCAAATAAAACCGGGCAGTACTTTACTCTATTGTGAATTGGTATTAAATCACCTAAGAAACATAAAAATTAAAAATGACATTAAGAATTCAAATTGTCAAGGTACTGTTAAGTAAAAGCCTGATAACGGCCAACTAATTTAGTTGGCCATGGCCTGATTTACCAAAATTTATGAAAATGACATAGAATGTCAAAATGGTGGTCGTTTTTATTTGGCCGTAACAGTACCTAGCGCGTGCATTTTTTACAAATAAAATGCCACTATTTTTGATTTAGATACACAAAACGTGTTGGTGATACAGGTATTTTTTCCAACAATTGTAGCACTTTGTTTTTATATTTTTTAAATCTAACAGCATTTTTAAGGTGCACATCAAGTGTTTTTTTTTTCTCTAGAACCTCTGTGAATTTAATTATCTTATCTTTATATCGAAGAAATATTGCCCCCCCCCCCTCGCACCAATGAGTGTGTACGTTGTAAGTCGATGAAGCCTGCAAATTTTCATCTTTCCAACTTTTGCGGTTATTGAGACTCCTTGTCCGTTTTTATTTTCGGTCCCCCTAGTGGTGAAATTGCAAGAAAAACCTGTAAAAACTTCCTAAAGATTTTAGAAACGCGCCTACATGTTAAGAAAGAATGTTCTAACTCAACAACTGCAGGAGATTTTTTTATTGAGATTTTTTAATTTATCATTGTGCCCGTTAGGATTTTATATATTATGTAACTACCTTGGGATCAGGCCATTGCGGACATATGACTCAGCGTATCGATCATTCGAGAGCGACCTGGGGCGGGGGCAGTGGTGACCCTGGTGATTCATGCGCGCAAACACTTCAGCGTTGCTAGAAGGATCGAGGGTGTCTCGACGTTTCCGGGATGACTCACCCTGCGCATATATAAATACGCGAAAAGGAAATAAGGGGCAGTCGAAGTCGAAATCGAAGTCGAAGTGGAAGTCCGAGTGCCGACTCCAGCTTGGAAGAAGCTGCCATATAAATAAACCCGTGTGTACATAAATCTAGCGAAATAAATAACGCGTATATAACAAATAAATATAGCCATATAAATCATTAATGTTGAAATCGCGTGTAAATAAATAAAGTATATCTGTTGTTAGAAATAGTCCTGTTAGTTTATAATGTGTGTTCCGCCTTAATAGTTCTCGTGTTGTGTAAATAGATTAAGATAAATCGTTGTAAATAAACAGAAGCGGCGGATAATTTTTAATAGCCGCAGAACGTAAAACCTAACCATTAGATAGAGATTTTAAAAATTCTTTCGTTCCTTTGACTTGATACTTTTTCGCATTTAGTTACAGATTTTTTGTGAACGGTTAATGTTCACTTTCTACGTTTTCGTTTTGTAGAAATATTAGTAGGTACATATCATGATTCAAATAGGCACCAAATTCCATAACCAGAAAAAAGTAATTACCATCAATATTTTCCATGTCATTATCATCAATATTATTAGTATCTTCTCTATGTAATTACTTTAAACTTATACTCGTAGTTAATAAATAATTGACCTCTAAAATAAAGTTCAATATGACAGGCATATTCACTATCGAAGGCCATATAATTTTCATAATATAACAGAGAATGGAAAAACGATAAGATTAAAGTCAATAGTGAAGTCTTTATAATCGTCCCAAATACATTACCCTTTTTCTGTGACGTCACAAATAACAAAATATAGCGTTGAAAACGTATCTATGTCTTATATTTATGTGAAATTCGAAAAAAACTTTATTTATTTGAAATCGGCAGTGAAGTACGCCGAAATCGTCATTAAAATACGAGAAATCGGCAGTGAAGTAATCCATTGTTTTACGACTTTTTTGTAGGTGGCGAGGCGACAGATAAACGTCAATCGACCGAACATAACCTACAAAAGTTGGTTAAAATGTTGTAATTTCACGATTCCTCGATTTCAAATAAAACATAGTGTACACCTCGGCACTGAAGTGTCTTTTTATCCCTCATGTGGTTTATTTGCCTTGGCCCTACGGGCCTCGGCAACTAAATCCACATTCGTGATAAAAAGTTATACTTCAGTGCCTTGGTATACAAACTACTATTATTTGAAATCGGCATTAAAGTAATCCATTGTTTTACGACTTTCTTGTAGGTGGCGAGGTGACAGATAAACGTCAACCGACACGACAGCAGCACAAAACGAGTTCAAAATAGAAAGAATGAGATATAATGTGTTTATTTGTAGTCAGTTGAGATTTCAGCTGCATGTACACAACAATAAAAATGAAACGTTTTCCTTAATTAATTATGTTCATTTAGCCTTATCTTAAATGTAATATTAACGGACGCTATTATTCTCTATCTTTATGAACAAAATAAATTCGTCCTATCGTCAGTCTTCTTCTATTGTTCTTTAGGGCGTGATTCATCAGATCAAATTAATATACCCAACTTTTTGTTTTTTCCTTTTATTGTGGGATAACAGTCCTTATTCTTTTCCATTCAAGATTTAGTCCAGTGGGTAACAGCAAGAAGCCATTGGAATAACCACTTGACAAAAATGGAAGTAGGTAATAGATTGACATATTAGTGTCATTTATAAACTTAAAGCATGTTATTTCTGTTGATGATAATCTATATTCTAGAAGGTTAAATAAAGTCACAATAATAATAAATACATCTTTTCACATTTTGTATAATAATGTGCTATTTTATTAAATTCAAAATCGTTTAATAAAATGGCACTTTGGTACTTCACTATATGGTAATGTCACTGTCAAATTCGAGATTATCAGGTTAGGTTTTGCGTCAGTCTGTGTCAAAGCTGACGGAAAACCTAACCTGATAACCTCGAATTTGATATAGACTTACAGTGCCACCAACATATTATTCATTCGTTTGAATTTCCACAGCCGCCTTTTTTAATGGACATGTGGTATAATGCTTTTATATAAATGTTTGTTTATAAATACTAATACAAAATGCGAAAAAATAGTATACACACTACGTAAGAAAAGTAGTTTTACTAGACTTATACAGGGTGTTCGGTAAAGAATGGGCCAAATTTCAGATAATGGCCCATTATGTACTCAAAAATCTGACTTTACTTTAGGATAATTTATATGCATGATCAGTTTTAGATGCGTTTTTATGGGAAACCGTTGCTTCTAGCGAGTTCAATAAGGTATACCTTTTTTAAGCAGAAAAGATAAGGAAAAACATTTTTCCAGTCGAAAATGACATACACCGTGGCACAAAAAAGTTGCAGCGGTTTAACCATATATGTTATACCGGGTGACTATAAATGATTGAAATTTTTTTTCTTAGGTTGGCACTGTTTATGTTGGTGGCACTGTAAGTCTATGTCAAATTCAATGTTCGCAGGTTAGGTTTTGCGTCATTCTATGTCAAAACTGACGCAAAACCTAACCTGCTAACCTCGAATTTGACATAGACTTACAGTGCTACCAACATAAACAGTGCCAACCTGATAAAAAAAAATTCAATCATTTATAGTCACTCGGTACTTATTATATTGCTAGCGGCTATGAGTGGGAAACTCACAAAGGAGGTGAGACAGACAACCAACTCTTCAATGTATAATGGTCAGCTGTGCGCAAGCGCGGCGGCGTCGTCCGCCCAATGGGAAGTGGTCAAGTTTAAAATTCGCTTCTAAAGGCGGAGTTCGAATTGTCACGCATGCGCACGAGACGCGTTATACTCTTAAGTGAAACTATGTCGGCGCCGTAATGTTTTCGGGCGTTCCGAGGCCCTAGTAGCACTATATGTATAATACATATATGGGTTTAACAGTGTCCTAATCGTCGCTTGTGGCGCCCTCTGGAAGATACAAGGTAAGTTGGGTTAAATCAGCTTATTTTTGTCCAAATTAACTATATCTGAAGTTTGGCCCATTCTTTACCGAACACCCTCGCTTCTCTCGCTCGTACTCGATCAAGCTACATTCGTTTAGTAAAACTTTACTTTTCTAAACTTGTTGTGTAATATACTATTGAAAATAAAATCGCTGCAAGCCTTTAGACTTACATAATTCGGTTTTTGCCAAATTAAAATCGATTCGGAAACAGAATTGAGCTTTCTCGATTTGAAGAACAAATCAATTGAAATTGCGAATCGATTCTAGTTGTGAACTAATGGAATCGACATACGAATTGAATCGTAAATCAATGATTATTTAACCATTTTTATCTGGCATCGTTTTTAATTCGATCACTGGCTTAAAAATAGAAGTCGATAGGTTTATCCAAATTAATATTTATACAGATGTATAATTCAATTTTATAAAATTTAATTTAATAGGTACGATACTATTAAATGGTTAAGAGACTGCAATTTTTTACATAACCGAATCAAATGAATTCTTTTCTCGCTTATTGCAAAAAATATATATTTTGATTCCATTTCACTAAATTCGATTCTGTGCGATTGAACTGAATTTAATGTTAATATAAGTCGATTCGATTTATTATTACATTCGATCACATTTGATTCGATTTGATTGTCGTAAATTCGATTTTATTTGCATTAAATTCTATGTAAAATGTAATGTTTGAAGAAAATCGTTAGAGCCGTTTTTGAAAAAATCTAAAAAAACTGAAAAATCACACAAGAGTACCTAAACACCATACCGGTTATGCAATTTTCTTCAAAAGCTTGCTGTCGCATCTAGATAGTACACAAAATTTATATATGAAGTTTCAACGTCGTACCTCTTGTCGTTTTTGAGATATTAGGTTCACACACAGACAGACACAGACCCACAAATTGAAGGACAGGCCAATGAACAAAAGATTTCTTTTTGTTCAGGGGATTCTAAAACGCGTACATGTGTTGAAAACACAATTTCGAATTTTTGGGGTGAATCCAATCCATCCTTTATTGTAAAAGGAAGTAAAAAAAAACCTGTTTAAGTTCTCGTCATGTCAGGTCTTGCGAATAATGTTATATCGAACAATGGTTCAACGAGAGTTTGTAATAACAGAAAAATTATCCTAGGTAGATAATAGGTATCTAATCAATTTTGTAGCATGAAGTTTTCTAGGCAAAAATGGTGTATATGGAAGAAAAGAAAAAGAAAAAAAATACGTATTTTTAACAATATTAATTATTGTGAAGTATTTTATCATTAATTTTACCCGGGTCCCGGGTGTGGTACCATAACCACAATAAATTCTAATGGATTTTGACTATTTTGAGGTTAAGCTAACTTCACTATAACAATTCTGTGAAAATTAGCTGGTATATGAATTTAATCATTTATAAATCAAAAATAAGATAATATGGCAATTGCAACTGCAAGTAAATTGGGATTACGATTACTCCAAGTAAGTTTGGTTTCTAAATTGTAAACTGTAAATATGATGTGATGTGTGTTTAGGAAGTGCCATGCGGATTTTTGGCTCCAGTTGCAATAAGTACAAACTTACAATTTGTTCGGCATCGCAGGATAAAGCACTGGGATCCCAAATTTAAATTACTCAGGAAACATAAAATAATCAAGGTAAAACTACCCAATTTTAGGGAAGACCCTGAAGAACTTACTGAGGAAGAAATTCGATCAAAATTAAAAGAACGTGGTCTTTTACCACCAAGGCCATGGAGCGAAAGACAGTTTTTTATTAGTTGTACTGGTGGAGTTTTTGAGCCATATGTTCCACCAGAAGGTGATGGTAAAGTGTCATCGATTACAGCTCAAGGTGCAAAACAAAAACTGGAATTTCTTGAAAAGAAAACTAAAAGTATGATGGCAATTCGTAAAGTTCGTTCATTTGAGGAAGAATTTGATACACCCAAGTTTTGCCAACAAGCTGAACAAATTTACATTAAGGCCCACGACTGTTTAACTACAAGAAATGTGGATGAAATACAACAGTATGTGACAGAACGTGCATATCCTGAGATTACTCATAATATAAAAAATAAAACAATTCATTGGAAATTCCTGAAAGCCGTAGAACTTCCACGTATTGTACATGCTAGATGTACAGATGTTATTACTAAAGAAAATGTATTCGGTCAACTAACTGTTAGGTTCCACACACAACAGGTAAACTTGATTTAATCATAGAATAATTTGTTAATTTACAAATTTTGTTTATAGGTTTTAGCTGTTTATGATCGATTCGGAAGATTAATGCATGGAAGTGAAATTATTGCTAAAGACGTTCTTGAATATGTTGTGTTTGAAAAACATTTGGCAAATGAATATGGAATATGGCGTATTCATGGTAAAATAATTCCAGATTGGTTACCACCTCGAGAAGCAGCACCAGGAACATATAAAACATTAACAGTTAGGGAAAATAGTGAAACTGCTGTAGTAGAAACCGCAGATCAAAAACCTGCAGATACACAAAAAATGTAAACGCAGAAATGTTACCTACATAAGTTTAAATTAAAATACACTTTTAAGTTTGAAAATGTAAGTAGTGTATAATTAATCGTTAAATAAAATAATGAAAACTAAAAGACTTTAGAACCAATGCATTAGTTGATTTCTTGGCCCTAGTATATGTATAGGGTAAAACGTCCTTTACTATACCCTCATTATGTCAATTAAAATATATAAAAAAAATTCAAATAAAAATAATATCGTCTAATTAAACATTCGATATAATCCAACTGTAAAGAGAAGGTTTTAAAAATGGTGAAACAAAATACACATGTATACAGAGTGTTTCATAACAAGTGGAAAGTGCAGGAACGTGAAAAAAAGATGAAAGTTTATATACACCTATAACCTAAAATACTGAGTTACCAAATTATAGCCCACTGTGTTACAGAACTTTTCATTTTCTATTGTTCTAAGGCTTTAATGTAAAATTTAAATACATAGTTAAAACATTAACTATGCGTTTTAGGTTATATGTTTATATAAAGTTTTTTTTTTACTTTCTGTATACAGTCCCTCGGCACTTCCCACTTGTTATAAAACATCCTATATCTCTTCTTCGTTGCCTATTTCCTTATACCCTAAAATGTCGGGTCCTTGATCCCTTTCTGTTGAGCACCATCCTCTTTACTTCTTCGATATTTATTCCTCTCTGCTCTACCATATTTTTGACGTCAATCTACTTTGTTCTGGGTCTTTCCCTTTCTCTCTTTCCTTCTCTTTTTGTTTCCATGATCCTCTTCGGAAGTCTCTTTTCTTATTTTCGGACCACATGTCTGTACCATTGCAGCTGTCTTTTTTTAATAGTTTCCACTATTGGCTCTACCGCTAGTTCTTCCCTTGTGGTTATATTTCTAACTCTATCTCTTCTAGTCCTGCCTACAATTCATCTTAAATATCTCATTTCTGCAGCCGTTATTTTACTCTTGTGTGTGTCTTGCATTGGCCAGGTTTTCGCTCCATATATCAGCATTGCTACGTATACTGATTTGTACAAGTGCAGCTTTGCTTCTCTTCCCAGTTCTTTTTATTTAATAATGTTGTATTGATCTGATGGTATATTGTTGTTGCTTTTGATGTTCTGTTTCTTATTTCTTGTTCTATCGTCCCGTCATTGCTTATCATGATGCCCAAGTATTCGTAGAAGTTTACTACCTCTAATCTATTCTGTCCACATCTGATGTTTATGTCTTCTTCATCGTTAACTATTTGTTTACTAATTTTCATTATTTTGGTTTTCTTTGTGTTTATTTCCATTCCTGTTCTTTTTATATTGGTGTTCCATTTGTTGACTGCGGCTTGCATTTCCTAACTGTATCCGCCATCAGCACAATGTCATCGACATACACAAGACTTTGGAGGCTTACTTCTTCCATTCTCCAGTGTCCAAATGTTGTCTTCAGTGCTCTCTCTTTACTTTTCTTCAGTATTTGGTCCATAACTATAACTAGCTGGCCCGGCAAACGTTGTTCTGCCCAAAAATAATTTGTCCCTGAAACCCCGTTTCACCACTGTTAGAGTTTTAATTTTATGTCATGTCCATCGTCTTGGACTTAAAAATAAATGCCATTTTCGCAATCAACGTCCCAAAAAACCTCATTGCGGTTCGCCCGTAAAGTATATACCCTCGCAGCTGACTGACTGCGACGACCTATGTTAGCTCATCGTGCCTTTGGCATACCAACGGACACTATAAAACGACACGGAATTGTTTTCACAGTCACTTGTTCACAAACCAAATTTGCATGTCTGACTGACTGCGACGACCTATGTAAGGCATTTGAAATTACCCCCTGCTCATAAATTGCTATTAGTGTCTTATCTCTTCCGCCTTCGGTTACCTGATGCGGATTATGACATGATGGGGAAAACCCTTCAAATCATTAAGCATATTATACACACTTAAAGATTTTCTTGAATATGAAATAAAATAGCCATGTTGACTTTTGCATGAAGTTAACCACATTCTAAACTGCTACCATTTGTAATTTTCATCATTGACTACTATTTCATTCTGGTGGTGTGCATTTATTATATATTTATGTATAATCTATCTATACATATATAAAGGAAAGTCACAACCCTGACTAATCAACGCAGAGCCGAAACCACTGGCACCAAAAACTTGAAATTTGGGTGGAAGGTTCAGTTTGTTATGTAAGGTAGTGCTAAGAAGGGATTTTTTGGAATTCAACCCCTAAGGGGGTGAAAAGGGGTAAAATTTGTTTTCACGAATTCCTCAATATCTCTTACACCCGATAAGCTATCGACTTGGTGTTTACTTGCAAAGATTATCAATGCAAATACATAGAAACGTATTGTAGGATTTTGCCTTAATCAACCCCTAAAGGTGCAAATTTGGATTGGGGGTGAATTAAAGAACCCTCGTATCTCCTATGTTTATTGAGTTAGAACGTTCTTTTTTGGCATATCGATGTATTTTTAAAATATTTAGAAAGCGGTTTAAGGGAATTTGAAAATTTTAACGCTAAGGGGGTGAAAAGAGGTAAACTGTGTTTTCACGAATTCCTGAATATCTCTTACACCCGATAAGATAGCGACTTGGTGTTTGCTTGCATAGGTGTCCAATAGAAGTATCTAAAAACACATTTCAGGATTTGCCCTAATCGACCCCTAAAGGTACAAATCTGGATTTGGGGTGAATTAAAGAACCCTTTGTAACTCCTAGGTTTATTGAGCTAGAACATTCCCTTTGTTGGCATATAGATATATTCTTAAAATATTTAGAAAGTGATTTGAGGGATTTTACAATTTTACCCTTAAGGGGGTGAAAAGGGGTAAACTGTATTTTCACAAATTCCTCAATATCTCTTAGATCCGATAAGATATCGACTTGGTGTTTGCTTGCATAGGTGTCCAATACAAGTGTTTAAAAACGCATTTCAGGATTTTGCCATAATCAATCCCTAAAAGTGCAAATCTGGATTCGGGGTGAATTAAAGAACCCTTCATATCTCATATGTTTATTGAGTTAGAACGTTCTTTTTTGGCATATCGATGTATTTTTAAAATATTTAGAAAGCGGTTTAAGGGAATTTGAAAATTTTAACGCGAAGAGGGTGAAAAGGGGTAAACTGTGTTTTCACGAATTCCTGAATATCTCACACCCGATAAAATAGCGACTTGGTATTTGCTTGCATAGGTGTCCAATAGAAGTATCTAAAAACACATTTCAGGATTTGCCCTAATCGACCCCTAAAGGTGCAATTCTGGATTTGGAGTGAATTAAAGAACCCTTTGTAACTCCTAGATTTATTGAGATAGAACATTCCCTTTGTTGGCATATAGATATATTCTTAAAATATTTAGAAAGTGATTTGAGGGATTTTACAATTTTACCCTTAAGGGGGTGAAAAGGGGTAAACTGTATTTTCACAAATTCCTCAATATGTCTTAGACCCGATAAGATATCGACTTGGTGTTTGCTTGCATAGGTATCCAATACAAATGTCTAAAAACACGTTTCAGGATTTTGCCATGATCAACCCCTAAAAGTGCAAATCTGGATTCGGGGTGAATTAAAGAACCCTTCATATCTCCTATGTTTATTGAGCTAGAGAATTCTTTTTTTGGCATATAAAGGTATTCTTAAAACATTTAGAAAGTGGTTTAAGGGATTTTAAAATGTTACCCCTAAGGGGTGAAAAGCGGTGAACTGTGTTTTCACGAATTCCTCAATATCTCTTAACCCCATAAGATATCGACTTGGTTTATTGTATGCATAGGTATCCAATACAAATGTCTAAAAACACGTTTCAGGATTTTCCCAAATCAACCCCTAAAGGTGCAAATCTGGATTCGGGGTGAATTAAAGAACCCGTTGTATCTCCTATGTTTATTGAGTTAGAACATTGTTTTTTTTTTTGGCATACAGATGTATTCTTAAAATATTTAGAAAGGGGTTTAAGGGATTTAATGTTACCCCTAAAGCGTTAAAAAGGAAAAACTGAAAAGGGGTAAGGTGTTAAGTTTATCTTTCAGTAATTTATGAATACAACATTTAGTTTAATTTTATCTCATTGTTATACTAAAACTATAGTTTTATCAATATATACAAGGGGAACGACAATTACGTACACATTTCCAGGGGGTACGTGAAGCATAAAAAAGAGTTGTAGAGGAATTTTTTCGGAAGAATTTTGTTTCTTTTTTGCGGCGTTTGTTAGTGTAGCGTATTGAGTGAGGGGGTGGGGGCGCCCTAGAATTCATTTGAAATTTAGAAGAAAAAACATTTGTTGCCCGTACGAAGAACGGGCATCTTGCTAGTATTATATATAAAGGAAAGTCACAACCCTGACTAATCAACGCAGAGCCGAAATCACCGATACTAGAAACTTGAAATTTGGGTGGAAGGTTCAATTTGTTACGTAAGGTAGTGCTAAGAAGGGATTTTTTGAAATTCGACTCCTAAGGGGGTGAAAAGGGGTAAAATGTGTTTTCACAAATTCCTCAATATCTCTTACACCCGATAAGATATAGATTTGATGTTTGCTTGCAAAGATTATTAATGTCAATACCTAGAAACGTATTTTAGGATTTTGTCCTAATCAACCCCTAAAGGTGCAAATCTGGATTGCGGGTGTTTTTTGTATGATTAACTTGATAAGAGGCTTCCACGAATGGGGCCCCCAGTTAATCCGCTGCGAATTCCGGTTCAATGGGATTTCCGGGAACTGCCACTTAATAACCCTTGACTTGGGTTCAGTTAGTTGTTGGAGTGAAACAAGACTTAACAAACACGAGTATATTGAGTAACAACGATTACAAACGTCACTGATGGACCGATGGTTTTTTACAAAAGCTTCAACTGTTGTGACACGCTTGGATTGGCCACGCGAAAATAGCGAATTGCGCGTAACCGTAACACAAAACAACCTGGAAACGTCTTTACCAGGGAGTTAGAACGACCGCAACCCAGCACAAAGCATAGCTGAACTTGCTTACTCAAAATTCTGAATCTAACTAACGCTGAATTTACAACGAGCCGAACTCGCAAATTCATCAAGGAGGGGAAAGCTCAAACACTATTGGCTGAGGCGATCCTGCGTAGCCAATCGGAGCGTCGCACGTAGGAATAAATACTTATTCTAAGAATCTTAATGCTAAGCTCTCTCAATGAGGCATTGAACGAAATCCATAAACACATGATTCCCAACTATGCTAAGTCGGCTTAAGTTCTATTAGAAAATGTATCCATCCGCTTAGAAGCCATTAAGGAAAGCTTACAAATTCCTTTCCAATATTAACAGAGGCAAACAAATACGGCAAGATGCAAATTTGACTTTACCACGACCTTTGAATGAGATAGAACAGTTATGACTTGAATTACATGAATAATTATAATCAAAAAGGTTTTGATGCACGCATCTGTGTGAATCAAACAGCGGGTCAATTAAAGAACCCTACGTAACTCCTATGTTTATTGAGTTAGAACATTATTTTTTGACATATAGATGTATTTTTACAATATTTAGAAACGGGTGTAAGGGAACTTGAAAATGTTAACCCTAAAGGGGTAAAAGGAGAAAAAACTGAAAAGGGGTAGGGTGGTTAAAATTCTTAATTTTTTTCGCTGTGAGTTCCATTTCACAATAAAATGGGTTAAATGGGATTTTTTGAAATTCAACCCCTACGGGGGTGAAAAGGGGTAAAATGTGTTTTCACGAGTTCCTCAATATCTCTAAGACCCGATCAGATAGCGACTTGGTGTCTACTTGAAAATATTATCAATGCAAATACCTAGAAACGTATTTCAGGATTTTGCCCTAATCAACCCATAAAGGTGCAAATCTGGATTTATTGACTTAGAACATTCTTTTTTTGCATATAGATGTATTTTTAAAATCTTTTCAAAGGCGTTTAAGGGTGTTTTATATATTACCCCTAAAGGTGTAAAAAAGAGGCAAAACAGAAAAGGGGTAGGGGTTAAAATTATTGTTTTTTTTTCTTATGGGTGCATTTTAAACTAAAATGTGGTAGAAAAGGTTTTTAGAAATTCCACCTACAAGGGGATGAAACGGGTATTCCGCTATAATCTATATGTATAAAAGATAAAGCACCAACTCAACAATACGGATCTGTAGTAATCCTTGGTACCAGGAACTTAATATTTGACAAGAAGAGTCCTTTAGTTAAGTAGCGAAGTGTTAGGAAAGGCGTTTTCAAAGTTCCGCCCCTAAAGAGAAGGAAAGAGGTAATATGTCTTTTCACGAATTTTTCAATATCTTTTAAGGTCCTATAATATATCGATTTGGTTTTTACTTAGAAATGTTACTTATACAAGTTCCTAAAAGCGAAATTCAGGATTGTGCATAGATCAACTCTTAAAGGTGCGAATTTGGATTCAGGGGTGAATTATAGAACCTTTCGTATTTCCTGTAGTTCCTGATGACCATGGTTTTTGGGCATATGTGTGTTTATTAAATCTTTAAAAAGTGGTTTAAAGTTTTTATGCTAAATTTCATTGTGAAAAGAGTAAAAAAGGTGTAAAAGTAAAAAGAAGTTAAAAAGAGGTTAAAGTTATTGATTTTTTTTCGTGTGTTCAGTGTAGAATAAAATAGAAGGATTTCCGAAATTCCACCTTCAAGTGATGGAAACTGGTATGTTGCTACAATTTATGAATACAACATTTAATAAGTACATTTATTATTATTCGTATACTAAACCTATAGTTTTATCAATCTATACAAGAAAAACGACAATTACATACACATTTCTACGGGATACGTGAAGCATAAAAGGCTTATGGAGAACTTTTTTCGGAAGAATATTTTTTCCTTTTTACCTACAATATTGTTTTGCAGCGTTTGTTAATTTAGAGTATTGAGTGAGGGAGGAGGGGAGCATTCTAGAATTAATTTAAGATTTAGAAGAAAAAACATTTGTAGTCCGTACGAAGAACGGGCATCTTGATAGTATTATATATTCTACTCTTCTAAAATAAAGATTGCTATTATTATTAATGACCGCAAATAGAAAGACACACTTTCGATATTTTGCAATTTTCCGGCTTTCCTTTCGGATTTTTCCGAATTTTCTTTTTTGGTAAACCATCTAGGGAGTAAGACGAACAAAACAAAAAAAATCATCCAAATCGGTCAAGTCGTTCTCGAGTTTTTGTGTTACCAACACACGGCTATTGATTTTTATATATATAGACTAGCTGACCCGGCAAACGTTGTTTTGGATTATGACATGATGGGAAAAAACCCTTCAAACCATTAAGCACAGAATTATAAAAGTATGACTGCAAATAGAAAGTTGTACAGTGTATAGAAGTACACAAATTCGTTATTTTCCAATTTTCCGGCTTTCCCTTTGGATTTTTCCGAATTTTCTTTTTTGCTAAACCACCTCGGGAGTAAGACGAACAAAACAAAAAACAATCATCCGAATCGGCCAAGTCGTTCTCGAGTTTTTTGGGTTACTAACACACGGCGATTAATTTTTATATATATAGAAGATAATCGGGGACTGAGGAAGTCCGCTTGTTTGATTCCTTTTTCCATATTGAAATTTTTTGGGCTCTTTCCCCTTTATTCTCATTGTTCCTGTTGTTCTTTTGTACAATGATTTTGTGACTTTGATCAATTTATCGGATATTCTTGCCTCTTCCATAGCTTTCTATAAGATCTTCTTTGGTATAGTATTAAAAGCTGCGCACAGGTCTATAAACGCCAGGTAAAGAGATTTTCCTTCTTCTAATTTCTTTTCTGCTGCTGATCTGATAGTATATATGTGGTCTTGTGTGTTGCCTATTATTCCTAAATGCCGCATTTGTCTCCTGTAGTTCCTTCTCTACATAGTGTCTGATCTTTGTCTCTATTATTCGTGAGTATATTTTCTGTATACACGATGACAAACAAATGGCTCGGTAATTGTCACACTCGTTCCTGCATCCTTTCTTGTGCAATGGTACGATGATATTTTCCTCCCAGTCTCTGGTTATCTCTTCTCCGTCCCAGATCTGTTGACATATTCTTTGGATCCATTTCACCATTCTTCTCCCTCTATACTTGACCATCTCGGGGCTGATTTCATCTTTTCCGGCCGATTTTCCTGTTTTCATTCTATTTATTGCTTCTGTTACTTCTTCTTTGGTTACTACTTGCTCACCCTCCATTTGTATTGGTTCTTGCCGTATATTTCCCCTCTCTGGTCTCATTCTTTCTGCCTTAAACTTTTTCCTATAGTATTTGCTCTCAAGTGTCTAGGATTTTATTTTTGTCTGTTACTATGATTCCGTTCTCATCTTTTATACATCATGATGATTTGCCATACTTTCCTCTTAGATGTTTGACTGTAGTCTAAAATTTTTTCTTATTGTTGGTGTTGTCTTTGAATTTTTCTTCTACTTCTTTCCCAAAGTCTTCCCATGCTTTGTTCTTTGCTTCTTTAACTAGTTCTTTGATTCGTATCTTATAGTTATGTAACTCTGTCTATTTTCTTCTCTTTTCGTTTGTAAATACTTCTTCCATGCCATCTTCTCTTTAACCTTCTGTTTTATCTCCTTGTTTCACCATTTTGCTTTTTTTGTCTTGGGTTAATTATCTTTTTCCCGCATTCCTCTGTGGCTGCTTTTATTAATGTAGTTTTGAGTTTTGCCCATCTTTCTTCTATCGTTCACTGCTTTCCTTGTTCTTCCAGTCTTTTATGTGGTTTTAACATTTTGTTGATTTTATGTTGGTACTGCAGCCTTTTCTGTTCGGTTCTTAATTTTTCTATCTATATTTTCTAGTGGTTTCGGTATTCTCATATAGAATCTTGTATCTACTATGACCAATTTGTGGTCGAAGTTTATTTCTGCGCCCAGTATGGCTTTTATGTCTAACAGCATACTTGGTTTCTGGCGTGTAGGTAAAGTAATCCATTGTGCTTTTGACATTTCGATTGTCTGCTGTAAAGGTGATCTTATGTATCTTTTTTTGATTGAGCCAGCTATTTCCAATAACAATTCGTTTGCAATACAGAAATCTATCATTTTGTTCCCACTGTCATTTATGATCATGTCGCTACAGAATTTACCAAACACTCCGTTTCCTCTTCTAAGGTCATTGCCTACTCTGCCGTTCCAATCCCCCATAACAATTACATATGTGGATCTTTCTTTAGCCCTGTTTCATGTTTGTTGCAGGCTTGTGTAGAACATTTTCTTTTCTGCGTCCTGCGTTGGTGCATATATTTGTATTATAAACATTATTTCCTCTTTCAGCCCCATATCTAATGTAATTATTCGTGAGTTTACACCTTCCCAGCCTGTCATTTGACTTGTTAGTTTATTGCTTATAAGAAATCCTACCCCCTCTTTTGCTCTTGTTCCTATTGGTACACCTGAGTATACTAGTTTATATCGTTTATCTAATATTACTTCTTTGGTTCCTTTTTCCTTTATTTCTGATATTCCTAAACTTTTTACCTTGTATCTAATCATTTCCTCCACCAATAACACCTCCTTTCCGTTTAACCCCCTAATGTTCCATATCACTAATCTTGTCCTTTGTTCTCGCTTTGGTCGCTTTCTATGTATCCTTCCGTGTCCGAGGCTATTGTTTGTTCTCTGAATCTATATACCTCGTATGGGTGATTAACCCAACAACGAGGGCCCCATTACCTCGGAACAACTGGGCCGTACCCTGGCAGGGGCCCTTACAGGGTGCTATCAGGTGGGCCAGCTGAACCTGGTTGTTTTTAGGAGGTGTTACTCCTCCATCACTCCCCGATTTATCCTGGGTTGTGACAGCCAGAGCCTGGGTCCAATCTTGGATCCAGGTTGGCTGGGTTACATCCCATATGTAAATGATTAAGATTGCAAAAGAAGTATTTTTATTTTTTGAAGTCAAACTACTGTCTAAATAGCGTAAAAATTGTACTTGCAATTAAATTGTAAACATTAGAATTGTTCCAGGTCCTATTATTTGTAGAAGTGTTTTCTTGAGGTCTCAGTTAACATAAAATATACTGTTTATGTTGCAATGTATGTAAAATCAGATCGGGGATAAAAGAGTGATTTAATTTTATTATATATTTTAGCTGTGGAAAAGTAGCTAGAAATGTAAAAGCAATTTCTTAAATAATTTCAAATTTAATTTTGGAGATTTCTTATCATTGACTTTTATTGTCATTCTGTTGTATTCAAGGCAATGAGTTTAACTGTTCAGAAATCAGGTATTATATCTAAAGCAGTATTTTTTCTCGAAAACAATCACTTGAAAAATACGAATAGACTAAAATGCAGTAGGTTTTTTTAAATGGTAAATACTTAATATTAAAAATATATTACAGGGTGCTGAAGGAATAGCAGATTAATTTCGTTTTATGTTATTAAAGGACTCTTCCCGACTAGTAAAAAATGATTATTGTTTTATGCGTTAATTTTTCTCCTATACTGTATTGAATTCTATTTCTTTTATGGAGTATCATCAGCCTTAGCTGTCTCCTCCTAATCATTAATAATATGTGATAATATATTTTCCGTACACTAGCATACAAAACGGAATAATAAATTTATCCTCTCATCTGAATTTGCCGTAAAATTTATTAATTAGAAAGTTACACTTTACGGTATTTGTACGACAAAGTAAAATTCGTACAGCAAAATAGCACTTTGCCGTACGCGCAAAGTACTACTTTGCCGTACGAATACCGCAAAGTGTAACTTTCTAATTATTAAATTGTACGGCGAAGCAGCTCTTTCAATGATAGTGTACGAAAAAATATTATACGAAACTCGTATGAAAGTGGCTTTTCCGTACGCGTCTCGAAACTTCCGACTCGGCATAACGGCCTCTTCCGGAAACATCTCACTCGTACTGAAAAGCTCCACTTTCTATACTTGTAACGTAAATTACTATTTGCATAGTGATCGTGAAAGTCGTCTTTTTTTAACGAATAATCGTATTGAAAGTTCCACTTTTTAACGCAAAAATCGTGAAAAAAGTACGACTTTTAACTATTTTATTGAAATGTCAATTTGACAGTTGTCAATTCCGAAGTCTTTTTCCACTAAATTTCGATCAAGAGATCACTATGCAAAAAAACTACGTATACAACACGTTTTGAAAGTCCTTTTTTCATTAATTTGCTTGATTCACTCGGGCTTCGCCCTCGTTATCAACTAGTTTTACAAATTACTATTGTACTTAGTGAATTTTGCGGGCGATTTTTGGGGATCGGGTTCAAGGAAAGATGAAGATTCGAAACCCCCAGGCGCCTACTCGTTGGGCTTCGACGGAGATCGGGTTCAAAGAGAGTATTGACGTCTCCAACGGGAATTCGGGTTATTTCTAGGAAATACTGGTCTCAGAAATCAAGTGTTCCTAACCGTCTCGGTTACCTGGTTTTATACTTTTCTGGTGCCTCCTTATCTAGGCTAAAATTTGGGCAGGGTTGCGTGGGACTCGGCCCGTCGTGTACTCGCCCCCCGCGAGGCTTAATTTGATTTATCTTCTTCCGCGCGCTTTGAAGATGCATTTACCTGATTGTAGCGATTTTTAGGGACGTCCAAATTAGCACGCATTATAATGTGTAGAAACACGTCACACATGCCCCTTCCTATGGAGGGAACAGATGGTGGATGGACGTCTTCCTCATGTAGCTAACCCCTTCGGCTCGGCCAACACCTGGGGCGTCTTCAGGACAGGCGTATAGGTTTCGGTATCAACTTACGGGGCCCAGGTGTTGATGATGCGTGGCCGGTGTACATTTTGGGTTTCCATAAGAATTCCTGGAGCTGTTTATTTTAGCCCGAACTGCTGCGCGTGGGACTTGGGTATTCTGATACACTCTCCGGTGGATAGCGACGTCGGGGGACCTGGTGCTCTGGCTCGGGGAGTCTGTGACGGGGAAGGTCGGTTACCTCCACTTCGGATTCCGAGAGGTTGAGCTGTTGTAGCTCCTGTAGGACGTGGGTCAGGATGCCATCCTCGTCCAAAGGCAATACCGCTTCATTCATGGGGATTTCAGATCGGATCTCAGGCTGAAGTTCTGGTGGAATGTCTGCGTGCTTCCACCATGGGCTGGCCTCGGCTATATGCGCTGGTGTCCGTGGCGTCTTGGGTGTTGTAGGGGTAGGTGGATCGGCGACTTCCCAGAAAGTTCTTCTAGGCGAGCAACACGGATTGCTGCCATCTACTGCACCAGGTGCTGGTCGGGGCTCGGCTGAGAGGCGATGGTGGTATCCGGCAAGGGCGATAGCATCTCCGGGACCAGGCTCCATTTGGGCAGGGGGCTGCTTTTCTTCTTTGGTGCAGCCGGCAAGGGAGACAGCGTCGCCGGGACCGGGCTCCATTTCGGCAGGGGACTCCAAGGGGTGATTGGCGGCAAAACAGGGGCGGCGTAGAGGGCATCCAGGGCCGAATCAACGTCTTTCGCTTTGGCCTACGGCGTAGCTTCAAAGGCCAGGGGCGAACGTCACTTCGATTTCTTACACGTGGCATCTTCATGGAAGGCGATTGGATTAATTGGTTCCTGAACTGCAGGTCGCCACTTCTATACCTGCAGTGTGTGTTATCTCACCACCTCTAGGTAGGAGCGGGTCGAGTAGGGGTTATTTTGATAAGCGGGCTTGATTCCTTTACATGAACTCTGCCGATTGTCCTGCCATTCTGGGGGTCGCTCAGCTCCACGATGATGGGGGAAATAATTTTTCGGATAAAGTAGGGCTCAACATACTTTGCGGCTAGCTGGCGGTCATACCTTGAGCGGCGTCGAGAGCACCCTTCGAAGGTTGTAATGGTGGCTTTGTTTGGTCAAGGCTGTGGCGAGATGATTCCTTACCACTTTTATTACATCCTGTAATTTTTGGAGTTGTTCATGGTAAAGGCCTGGTGCTGGAGCTTCATGATTGGCTCCAAAGTCGGGGGCTGCAGCCTCTCGCACAGGTTTTGGCGGCAACATTTTTCGTCCTAAGTTAA
Organism: Agriotes lineatus; assembly: GCA_940337035.1. Taxonomy (NCBI): domain Eukaryota; kingdom Metazoa; phylum Arthropoda; class Insecta; order Coleoptera; family Elateridae; genus Agriotes; species Agriotes lineatus. Next base: position 102,957 of record CALNHX010003041.1, read on the forward strand.
GCCTGGCCCGCGTGAAACCTGTTGATTCGAGTTTGGACGTTTATCGCAAACATGATCTCGGGCAACCATGCGTTCCATTGTTTTTGTTTTTCGCGTTCTCATTGGGCGATGATTGTTCCTATTACCTTGTTAACTCGCTCCACGGATTGGTCTGGGGTGTGTACGGTGGCGTGAGCCGGTGTTTGATGCCGTACTCCGTGGTTAAAGCTCTGAAGAGCTTACTGGTGTATTGAAGTCTATTGTCTGAAACAATTACTTTTGGAGTTCCAAACTGATAAATTATTTTTTTCCCTTAGGACCTGGATCACCGTTTTAGCGGTAGCGATGCATAGCAGGTGAACCTCGACCCACTTAGTGAAGCGATCCTGAAAGACCAGGAGCGCGGACCTGGTGAGAGGCCCGATGAGGTCTGTGCTTATTACCTCCCAAAGGCCCTGCACTCTGGATCAGAATATCTTCCCGGCTGTCTGACGTTGGCTATGTTTGTATTCCTGGCAAGTAGGACAAGAACGTACGTACTACTTGTTGATTTCTTGCTGCATTTTGGGCCAATAATAATGTTCTTGTATTCTAGCGCAGTCTTTGTCACCCCTAGGTGTCCTGTAGCGGGATCCTCATGGCATTCCTGCAGGACTTGGGCTCGTTGGGGCTTTGGGACATACAGCTTCCATAGGGTTGAAGCCCTCGGCTGACGCTGGGGAAGCTCCTATACAGGCTGCCATTCTCTACCTTCCCAGTGCTGAACGCTTCGGTGCCGTTTTGCACCAGGTTGGTCATCTTCAGGACCCAGGGACAGTTGACTTCTGGTTGGTGGACTGCACTGGAGAAGGCCTCCTTTAGGGCCTCTGGTGCTCGGGATAAGGCGTCAGCTACGTGGTTCAGCACCCCCCTCCGGTATTCGATCTCGAAGTCATCTTGCAAGCCTTGCGGAGGGATTTGGTAAGTTTTGCAACCATTTTAGGCTCCTGTGGTCAGTTATTACCTTAAATGGTATCCTGTACAGCAGGTACTCTAGTTCTGTTGACGAATAACGGGTTTCACCTCCTGGCCCTCCAGTATCTGCGTGAGAACAGCTCCCAGACCGGTGGTACTTGTGTCCGTTTGGAGTACGAAGATCACAGAGAAATCGATCATGTAGGACGGTGCTGAAGCTAAGGCTGTCTTGAGTTGCTCTAGGGCTTCTGTTGCCTCTGGGTCCATTTGAACTGGGCACCTTTCTTCAGCAGCTCATTAACGGGGACGCAGTTGAGTGAATCCTGGTATAAATTTTCGGTACCAGGAGGCCATTCCCAGGAACCTACGGATTGTCTTCTGATTCTTGTGCATCTCCATCTGAGTGATGGCCTCCACCTTCTCTGGGTCAGTATGAAATTTCCTCCTTATTTACTACATGTCCTAGATATTTAAGTTCTGGCTGGCAAAAGTTACACTTTTCTCTTTGTACCTGACATCCGGCTGTACGTAACCGTCGGAATACTTCTTGGAGGTGCTACAAATGTTCGTTGAACAAGCTGCTGACGATTATGATGTCGTCCAAGTAGCAGAAGGCGTTTGGTTCCAGCTCTGGGCCTATAATACTGTCTAGGAACCTCTGAACGTAGCCGCATCTGAATGCAGCCCGAACGGCATGACCTTAAATTGATATAAGCCCCGTCCAGGTATCTACTGTAAAGGCTGAAATGGTTCAACTTGCTGCTGCTAAAGAAATCTGTCAATAAACATGCATTAAATCTAAGATGCTTATGTACTGGGCACCTCGGAGTTTATTCAGGATTGCGTCAATAAATGGGGATGGGATAGGCATCTGTCTGCGTTGCCTCATTTTCCTTTCGGAAATCGATGCAAAATCGGTACTGGCCTGTTAGCTTCTTCACCAGGACGACGGGGGACTGAATGAACTCTTGGAGGGTTTTATCACTCCTCGGCCAACATCTTGTCCACTTCTGCATCGATTATGGCTTGCATGGCGGGGTTGCGAGGGTAGTACCTTTGTTTAATGGGCCCAGTGCCTTCCTTCAGGGTTATATAATACTCTACTAACGTAGTGGGACATTAGTGCCTTGGAACTTTTGTAACTTCCTCGAGGAACCTGGTTAGCTGGCTGCATTGTGTCTGGAATAAAGGTTGGATGCCGGCTAGCTCCTCTAGATCCTGGTGGGTGTAACGCTACATTTGATTCACCTAGAGTTATCACCTGGACATCGGGGTTGATAATACCTCTATACAGTGTGGTCCATTAAGTGTGCAACAAATGGGAAATTTTTTTTATTAGTTGTACAATCGAAATTTAAATATTGCCAAAAGTTAGTGCATGTTCGATAACCATATCAGATGCCCTTAGAATGGCTTCAAGTCAAACAATATAACAGGGCAGGACAAAAAATATGAAATTCGTTCAAGAACAAAGTTACCTTATTTAAAAAAATATAGCAAAATTTTATTAAGAAAAGTTGTTTAGAATTAAAAGTTATGCTCAAATACAAAGTCACGGCTTCCTATTCAAATTTTGATTCTTTTTTGGAAAATTTTGGATTACCCCCGTGTGATACATATTTTTATTTTGATTTTATATGTATTTAAAGTAGCCACAACCACATCCCTTTTAAATAACTTTTAGCAACTTGAAGCGTATTTGTGAAATTTACTTGGATTTATATTTTTTTAGGTAAGCGTCCACTTCATGTTTGTTGCAACGATATTTAACAGAACTTTAGAATTTCGCAAATATTCTTTTTAACAAGGCAAATGCTTTACTAATAATAATTTACATATGAAAAACTCTTAATGAAATCAGAATAATAAAAATATGTATCATACGGGGATAATACAAAATTTTACAAAAAAAGAATCAAAATTCGAATAGGAGGCCGTGACTTTGTATTTGAGCATAACTTTTGATTCTAAACAACTTTTCTCAATAAAATTTTGCTATATTTATTGAAATAAGGTAACTTTATTCTTGAAAGAATTACATATTTTTTGTCCTGCCCTGTATATTGTTTGATTTGAAGCCATTCTAAGGGCATCTGATATGGTTATCAAACATGCACTAACTTTTGGCGGTATTTAAATTTCGGTTTTACAACTAATAAAAAAATGTCCTATTTGTTGCACACTTAATGGACCACACTGTATATATAAGGATTTTTTTACAGCTGACGCTCTTTTCCTTGACTCGACCACATTTTTCATTCCTGTTTATTTTCCCAGTCTCCATCTTCCAGTTGTTTATTGTCCATCACGTTATCGACTTCATTCCTCCAAGATCTTCTGGGTCTTCCTTGCTTTCTTTTTCCCTTCGGGCTCCATTCTGTAATCTTGTTATCCATCGGTTGGGTTCTGACCTTCTCACATGTCCGTACCAAATCAATCTTTTCTGATCGATGTATTCTAGCGTATATTTTTCTACTTTCATTCGTCTTTTAATTTCCTCGTTGGTAACTCTGTCAGTTCTTTTAATTCCGCAGCTTCTTCTCCAGAAATCCATTTCTGTTGAATGAATTTTATTTTTTTCCTTTTTATTTAATACCCAGATTTCTGCTCCGTATGTTAGTATACTGCGTACTAGAGTGTTGTAAATTCTAGCCTTTGTCGTTTTTGTGAGGTGTCTATCCCAAAGCACTCTATACAGTGAGGAAATCGAGCCCCCACGCTGACGCGTAGGCTGTAGGCGAGGCCTTCGATCATCAGCGTGATTTTATACTGGCGGTGTGTCTTGACGATTCTACGATTGGCTAGTTGAACGCGGGTCTGGGTTGGTTGGCAATTCACGGTGCCTTGTTGTTTCAGGAACAGCTGGCGTTTTCCCCCTATATAGGATTGGGCAGTCCCTGTGTCGTCCAGGGCGTTGAACGCCTTTCCGCGGCTAACTATTTGGAGGAACAGCCGGGCATCGAGAGTGGCTACAGCTGACTGGATCTGGGTTTCTTTGTAGAAATTCTGGATTTGCTGGAGCCACTGCGACCATTCGGGTTGTTGCAGGCTTTTGGAGGCCCTGGCCTTCTATTGTCGTCGACGCCTCACAGTTCCCGACGGCCGGGTGCGTTTCCCGACCTCCTGCAGATGCAATCCCTGGTGAAGGTGCATTCCTTACCGCACCACGAACCGAAGAGTTTTGTAGGCCTTCGGCATTGGAAACGAGTATGGCCGCGCTAGCCACATTTCCAACAGTTTTCGGCGCGTGTATATGCTGGCCGAACTGTGGGATTGCTGTATTCGGGGACCTGGTGATTATTTCTTACCGTCTCGGGGTCCTGCAGTGACAAGACGGGTGGAATTTGGAAACTTGAGGGAGATGTAGTCTCTGTTTTCCCTGGTTTATACGCTGTTTCGGCCATGTAAGTTTGGTTCGCTGTCGGAGGGGGCTGAAACGAGGGCCTCGTACTCCTCAGCCGTATGCATGTGCTCCGCCAGGCTATGGAAGTCTTTTCAACGGATTTATAACTTAAATTCTGTGCCAAGATTCTCATAGATGCGCTCTTGCTGGCGTTCATTGGTGATCCCATATCGGCGCAGCAAGGACTCGATGGACGTAGTGAAGTCTGCAACGGATTCTTTTTTACCCTGACTTCTGCGACGAATTTCTTTTGCCATCCAGAACTGCAATCGTGGGGGCAAGTATTGGGTTTTGAAAGCTTTGACAAAGCTTTTCCAACTTTGCCAATTCTGTTTGAACTTTCCCTACCAAAGCTGTGACTACTTGCTGTTCTTGGAATTGATAGCAGGTTGACAATTCTTCAGTCCTTTCCAGGAAGGAAATAGGGTCGGTGGTGCCAACAAATTTGAGCCTTCATTTGCGAATGCTGTTGCAGACTTGCGCTATGTTGGAACCGGTGGGTGCTGGAGTTGTCGTTTCTGTTTGCTCCTCGACCTGCTCGCCTACTATCTCCTGGATTTCGACTTACTCTTCTTATTCTTCTTCTTCCAACTCTTCCTCTCCTTCTTCGTCAAAACTCCTTCCTCTCCGTCAGTTAGCCTGACTTCTTTCCTGTTAAAATTGCAGGAAAGACTGATTAAAAGGTATATTAAGGATGGAGCATTGGTGGCTTTTCCGCTGCACCCATCTCAACACGCCTACCAACAAGGCAAGTCAGTTGAGATGGCACTCCATGCGATCGTCTCCGAGATAGAGAAAGCCCTGCAACACAAAGAGCTGTCGCTCGGTGCATTTCCAGACATAGAAGGGGCGTTTTATAACACCTCCTTTGACTCTATCTGTGTAGCGGCCGAAAGGCACGGGATGGTAGCTGTCGAGCCGACAGGTAATCGTTTCAGCAGACGAGCTCTCCATTAGAGCGACGGTCACTAGGGGCTGTCCTCAGGGTGAGTCTTGCCTCCAACGTTATGGTGTCTGGTCGTGGACTGGCTACTAAGGGAGCTCTCTGCAAAAGGCATCTTTGTGCTAGGTTACGCTGATGACCTTGCAATATTAACAATTGGAAAGTTTGCTGGCACAGTAAATGAGATCATGCAAGAAGCCCTCACTACTGTACAAAACTGGTGCGTAAGGCAAGGACTCAGGATTAATCCTACCAAAGCAGAACTTGCCATCTTCACCAAAAGAAGGAGAATTGAGGGTCTTAGACAGCCCACACTCTTCGGTAAAGCTCTCCAGCCCTCCGAATCGGTCAGATATCTTGGAGTTATCCTGGATTCAAAGCTGAACTGGAGGACCTTTGGAACCAGCTGGGGTCTCAAGCCCTGTTTCACCAAATGGCTATACACGGTGGTTACAAGACCTATAATAACATATGCTGCTCTTATTTGGTGGCCGACAATCAGCAAGGCAACAACCAGAAACAGCCTCAACAGACTACAGAGATTGGCCTGTTTAGGCATAACAGGAGCAATGCGCACTGCTCCTACGGCAGCTCTGGAGGTGCTTCTGGCACCCGATGATTGAGGCGGAGGCTAGGAAGTCAGCCTACAGACTAAGCCAGGGTCAAATGTGGGCCATGAAAGGGGAACAAGTGGGACACTCAGGGATCATCCAACACTTTGAGAAGGTCCCAGAACTTCTCACAAGGAGTGATTTCATGGCTCCGATTTACATGTTCCACAAAGCATTTCAGGTACTCCTTCCTGATAGGAACGATTGGTGTCAGCAACAGCGTCTCCTCACTCCAAAGGGACTTGTCTGGTACACAGATGGCTCCAGGATGTCGGGGGGATCTGGTGCTGGCATCTACGGCTGTAGGCCGAGGGGCAAACTTACCGTTGCCTTAGGTACATATGCCACTGTATTCCAGGCGGAGGTTTTTGCCATCCTAACCTGTGCTCAGGAGAACCTTCAAAGAGGTTATTCCAATCTGCGTATCTACATCTGCACAGACAGTCAAGCAGCACTAAGAGCATTGAGTTCGCCCAGAATCAACTCCAGGTTGGTTCTGGAATGTTGCCAGACACTGAATAGACTAGGTACAAAAAACTGGGTAAAACTACTATGGGTACCATGCCATAGTGAAATAGAGGGTAACGAAGAAGCTGATGCTCTAGCCAGAAGAGGTTCTCAAGAGCCACTCATCGGCCCGTGCCACTGTAAAGAGACAAGTTGAGCACTAACTAAGTAACCAATCCAGTGCTTCGGTACCAAGGCTACGTCAGGCAAAACTCCTCATCGGGGAAATGTCGCCTGCCAACACCTTTACTCTCCTGTCAATAAGCAGGAAAAACATTAGGGTCGTGACTGGTTTACTAACACGACATGGTCACCTACAGAAGCACTTATTCACAATTGGAATCGTAAACGATGCCATCTGCAGGAGGTGACAGTTGGAGGAATAAACCTCAATCCATATTCTATGTCAATGTGTAGCCCTCCTAACACTGAGACATAAACATTTTGGAGCCGGCCTGGTGGAACCCCAGGCGATAAGGGACGTTCCTATGGGTAGGATTCTTTCTTTCGCGTTGGAAACCGGCCTCTTCGAACGAGATCCATAACAAATTAGGTGGGAGCACAATGGACCAACAGGTCTCAGTTCAGCTTACAATAAGCCCCACCAGAAGAAGAAGAAGAAGTAACGAGATTTATTAATTTTCTTGTTCTATAGTGCTTACCACATCGCAACATAAAAACTCACACAAATACACACCAAAATAAAGATATAAACACTCCAACAAATATCACAAATACATCACAGTTCTGCGTATTAAAAAAACAATATATGGTGCTGCGTATCAAATATTGTATGTAACTGTACTACCTACTTAAAATTGTAAATAACTAATCTTGCAAATAACAGTGAAACTTTTATTAGAAGTAAAAGGGGCTCCGTGAGGCGGAGTTCAAAAAAAATCGTATTATGACGAAAGAATCGGGAAATCCCAAAAACAAAATCACCCGGAATATTAAAACGTGCTCCGTGAGGCGGCGAAACTCGGGGTCAGAGCGGCGCAAGGGTAGAGCTAGCCTTAAGCTCCGTAGACTAGCTTATTGTGACGCTGTTACGTCGCTCAAAATTTTGAAGTGGCGATACATTTCTATTTTGAAAGGCCTTACAAATATTGAAATGGTCCTACAGGAAATTCATTGTATGTTCGTTGACATTCCAAGTAATTCACTTGCTTTCGGTCTTAAAACCCGGAGCTATAAAATTAATTCCAAGCGGGCGCTTGGTTAAATAGCTAATACACAAACGTTTTTCAGGAGAGCATGGCTATGTGCTGAAGTGATAACGCAAGCGTCACGCTTGTTACTAGAATAATAACAATTATTACAGGTGAGTACAAAAGCTTAATGCGTAATTTAGCAGTTCAAGTTTCAATGAATTCTAGATAAACACGGCTCGCAACACAATAACCGGGGTTGCGGAGGCAGACAGGGGAGTATGCCATGCAATTTAATACACCAATATGCAACTATGCAAAATGTCGTAAAGACTATGTACACCTATTCATGGCTAAACTATTACATAAACCTCGTAGAAACATGGTGCAAGAAACTGGGCGAATGGAGGCGGTAGTCAAGCCGGGGTTAGCTCTCGGATGGCTGCAGGAGTCCTTCGATCCAAGGGGACAGCGAAACCAGAGGGACATCGCCGACTACCAGCTCCTGGTATGGTTCTCACACATGCCTAACGTACGTGCCAGGGGACGGACGTTCGAATCCCTTGCAGGTATCGTTTGCAGATAGAAGAAAGGGTTCCCCGATGGAAAAAATCCCAAGTAGAAATGAACCCAAAATACAAATTTATAGGTACACCACGGAGCTAAGGGAGAAAGTCAGAGAAAACTAACCTTGACAGGTGGAGAGCACCATGCAATGCAGTACAAACGACGAGCGGGGGGCTCAAATCAAATTCGCCAAAGGCGCAGCGAATGCAGGTAACATCAGACAAGCTTCCATAACGTTCAAGAGGGTTAGAAAGCCTAACAAATCCTCCCAAAACGGAGCGATCCATAACCAGAGCTCTAACGAAGCAAAGATTTAAGGGGACGACCACCTTACTAGAAATTTTGCCAAAATCAGTCTGCAATCTCTGGATATCAAGATAAAAAAATTTGAAAAAAAAGGAAATCTACAAGAATGCAGAGTAGTCTAAATTGATAACAACATAGCTGTAATTTGCTGAAAGCTTTATCAAAGGTGAAAATAGGGTTGCCTAGCTACTCAGGGGAAAACGGGATTAATAAAATGTGAATAGGGTTGCCTAACAATCCAGGGGAGAACCTACTCAATAAATGCTTAAAAATAAAATCCAATTAGTTATTTCAAATATTGCATGCAAAACTACAAACTGAGCGTAACACCAGAAATGCCACGGTTCGGTGTATATACTCAAGTATAAAGATCAAGTACACATAAAATAAAAGCTTTATTTTGTTTAACTATTTACAAGATTACCAATAAATAAAAATACAAGTTTGCTTGTGAAACAATTTTTTGGCTTAGCCTAATTGTTTCGCCATTTATCCAATTATTTCAGGCTTAACCTGTATATTTTTAGTTGAATTATAAATCCTTTTGCATTTCAAATTCTTCTATTTTCCAAAGCAGCGTATTTTATACCTGGATCAAGTTCCTATCGTTTGCACGATGCCCTCTCGACCTGCGCTATCTCTTATCAGAGTGCGAGTCTCCCTTTAGAAACGAAATTTTCGTCCGAGGCACTTATTTTTCTCGCCTCGCGCGGCGCATTTCGCGCGGCCGCGGTTTGATTTTGTTCAAGTCAAATTACGTGCGCTCAACCAATTTTAATGAACAGTGTGTGTTTCCTAGGGCTGATTATGATCAGGTACGATTGCGCTTTTCTGTCTTATTATCTCCATAGTAATTATATTTTCCTTAGCTCTTAATTATCAGTTTCAACAACGAGTTTATCTCGGAGGCCAAGTCGCTAACCTCATCGCACTTTCGACACCCGCTGGGTTCGGCGTATTTGCCGCCTTTTGGAGATGCTTCGAAGCAATTTTCGGTGCATCCATGGCGATTTCAACAAGGGTTGTTGCCGTTTACGTCCAGCTTATGTTTCGAGGTTAGTTGTGCTATTCCGGAATTATTTATCAACTTATCTTGAATACCTGGTTTTTCCATTTAAACGTTTTAAACCCGTAATGATTTGAAATTTAAATTAATACATTTTGCCATTATTTACATGTAACATTCAATTTCACACATGCTCTTGTTTTACATTTAAATTTTTATACTTATATTTAATTAAGCTGTATTTAAAGTTGCTACTTTGATGTGTATTTCGACCCGTTGTTAGGGGAGCATTCACGCTTTTTGATTTCAATAACCTAAAAGGGTTTTATTAAATGATTGAGGTATGCATATTCCATGAATAATTTGAATTTAGAGTTATTAAAATAACCCGAAAGGGGTTTTTTATTTTATGCGTGTCGCAACCTTCAGTTCACGTACACAATGTTGTTATAAAATTGTTTGCTTTTTAATTATTCAGATTATTTATTACTGACACTACAAGTCTTTTTTATTGCTTATTAATTAAACGCTAGTTACTTGTAGTTTATTTTTCTTATTATTTGAAATCTTTTGATTTTTGGCGCCCATTTCCATTTCCTTTTCTTTTTTGAAGACATTCCAGGGTACATAGCTGATGATTTGAACCTACGATCTAAGGCCGCCGATATTTGAGTTAGCTAGGGCCATTGCGGTGAGTAAAGAGTTTTTTTAGAGCTGCCGTGGTGTATAAACGGTAGGGGGGTTGATCTGCGATTTTTTTACTACCATCAATTATTTTAATTAGTCAATCGCAGGTCGGCTTCTTTATTGTTTCACTTGTAATTTACAATAAATAAACGATGATGTAGCTCTCTCAATGAGCTAGCGGGCGCCTGACTATTTAGACAATCCACGTTGACCCTTTTGTTTACTTCTCCTCGGAGAACTGATCGGGACTATGCGAACGGCGTGGAGCGTGCCGCCCTCATTGAGGTCGAAGCTAGAAACACAAGAATAACACTGTCAGTTTTGTTTTTCGAAATGGCAATTGATAAAGGGGTTGGAATTTCTTGTTTATTCGGGGGTCATTTCTTTAAACTTTATGTAGGGCAAGAGCAAACTTTGCTCGTGATAAACTGCAGTACCCGGAAGGTGTTAACAAATGTAATAATAACAGTGAATTTAGTTACTTTTCTTGAAATTACAGCAATAACCCAAGTTTTAGGGTACGGATCAAAGTTGCTTCTGGGAGTTTGTATTTTGATACAAGGGCACTGCAGGCGGTTTCTGGAGGTTTCCAAATAGCACCCCAAAAGTGAAGCTCTTAATTTTATCTTGGGGAACCTGGTGCGTCGCTCTTAGTGAATTTTGAGGGCGATTTTTGGAGATCGGTTTCAAGGAGGTGAAGATTCGAAGCCCCCAGGCGCCTACTCGACGTACCACGTTGGGGTTCGACGGAAATCGGGTTCAAAGAGGTATTGACGGCGACCACAGGCACCTAATCGACGTACCACTTTGGTCTTTGACGGGAATTCGGGTTATTTCTAGGAGATACAGATCTCAGAAATCAAGTATCCCTAACCGCCGTGATAACCTGGTTTTATACCTTCCTGCACCAGGAGGAATTTGGGCAGGAATGCGTGGAACTCGGCCAGTCGTGTACTCGCTTCTCTCAACTTCCTACGAAACCTGTTTTCCTCTTTAGCTACAATTGATGCGTTATCCCATTGTATGTGGTGGTCTTTGTTCCAGACGTGTTTTGCGATCTTGGATTTGATAGTGTTGCCCTTTCTAATATCTTTGCGGTGTTCCGATAATCTTACTCGTGGGGGTCGTTGTGTTTCTCCTATATACTGTCTTCCACACTTGCACGGTACGCTGTAGATACAATTCTTTGAACTCTGATCTTCGCTCTGAGGCTTGGTATGCGTCATCATGCCTCTCAGAGTTGTTGTGCGACTTGAAGGCAGTTCTTATCTTGAATCTGTTTCCGATTCTTCTCAGTTTGTCGGAAACTCCTCGGATGTATACCGGCCGGGGTTGTCGGTTCCATTTTCTCGTCCTCTGCCGGTGTTGTATTTCTGTCCATATCTTCTAGTTTTCGGTTTAGAGTTCTTTTTGGGAAGCCATTAGCTTGCAGCATTTCTGTAATTATCTCAATTTCCCGTTTAACGTTTTCTTCCTCGGAGCATATGGTCTTAGCTCGGTTATATAGGCATCTCGCGACGCCACGTTTCACGCTGTTGTGGTGGTTAAAATCGTAGTGTAGGTATCTCCCCGTATGGGTTGGTTTTCGATATACCTTTGTTTTTACTGTGTCACCATTCTTCTAGACTGGTAGGTCTAAGAATGGGAGTTTGTCTTCCGATTCTATTTCCATCGTAAACTTAATTGATCGGGCTTGACTACTGAGATGTTCCAGGAAGCCATCCAGCGTCTCTCTTCCATGGGGCCATGTTACGAACGTATCATTTACGTATCGCAGCCATAGACTAGGCTTGTTCTCATATTGAGATATAGCTCGTTGTTCAATATCTTCCATGTAGATGTTACTGACTACTGGAGATAGTAGAGATCCCATGGCCACTCCGAACTCTTGTTGGTAGAACTGCTCGTCTGCCTAGAAGTATGTGGTCTTAATGCAGATCGTTAACAGCTCCATTATTGTATCTACTTGTAGATCTGTGCATTCGGCAAGTGTGTCATCTAATTCCAGCCTGTTTCTGATGATTGCTAGTGCGTCATCTGTCGGCAGCATGATGTCATTCTGAGCTATGTGAGTTTGCTTGATCTTGTCTACAAAGTTTCAGTATTTTTCACTTCGGATGTTGTTTTGTCCGCTAGTGGGGATATTATCGTTAACAGGATTTTTGGTAGAGGATGGCATGGTGAATTTATGGAGCTAACTATCGATCTTAGAGGTATTCCCGTCTTATAAATCTTGGGTAGATCGTATACGTGAGACGGTTTGCTGTAATGCGGAGTAAGTTTCATTCTCTGAAAGTCTGAGAACTCCACTTTGTCTTTATACAGCGTCTGGTATGTTTTCCTTTCGATCTTCGGTGTTGGTCCGTGGGAAGTTCCTTGTATTCCCCCACGTTAATCAGATCTTGGATTTTCTCTGAGTACGTGTCTGAATCCATGATCACTGTTGCATTGCCTTGGTCTGCAGGTAGTATCTTGATGGTAGTTTTGTATTTGAGCACTTTGATTGGTCTAATCTCCGCTCTAGTGAGATTAGGTTTAATTCTCCTTGATGGCTTGCTCTGCATCGATACTCTTCTGCTTCTTCTGGTTTTAGGCGTGTTTTAGGTTGTTTCCTCAACAGCGGTTATGAGGTCGAATTTCGGAATATACCTTGGCGTTGCCGCGTAGTTTAGTCCTTTCTTTAGCACCGTCTTTTCGGTATATATAGCCGAGCCAAGACGATATGCTCGGAGGAAGAAGACCTTAAACGGGAAATTGAGATAGTTACAGAAATGCTACAAGCTAATGGCTACCCAAAAAGATTTCTAAACCGAACACTAAAAGAGATGGACAGAAATACAACACCGGTAGAGGAGGAGAAAACGAAACCGACCACCACGGCCGTAATACCATATATTCATTAAGAATTATAAATATATACATACATAATCTGTAACCCCTTATACCGTTTACACAGTGTCGGGCGCACTGAGCCGGTGAGGGTATGTGCATTTTTAAATTCGGCGGAGGTACTTGACGTAGTGGAGCCTGTCTTTGGCTAGAACACTACGCCCGCTCACCCATCCAAGTAGTGACCAAGCAGACTGGAGCCTAACCTTTACAAGTGTCGTGTGGTATGTAAGACCACTCAGCTGTGCTGCAGGCAAAATTATAAATAAAATTCAAAATACTGAAAGTTGGGAAAAAGCAGCTGTACAATGTTTGGGTGCCCTGAGCACTAAGTATAGCACAAACATAAAAAAGAAAGAATCATTCAAAAATTTTTTACCCGATTTAAAAAACTAAGCAATGCTCAAAAGAGGCGGTTTAAACAATGAATTTTAATTATTTATGATGAAATTTTAAATGAAGATAATGTACGTGGTACTCTACATACCCCAGTTCCATCTCCGTATTCTTCTGCAGTATCAATTTCATTTCATGACAGCAGCTCAGTGATAACATATAGTACTGAGAATGGAAAAGAATATGCTAACCTTATTAATGCTGACGTTTTGACTACCTTTTATTATTATTTTACTATATTACATCTTCTAACCTTAGTTCAAATAATTTATATTATAAGGAGTAATATAATAAGTAGCATGCCTACTATCGACGATTTTTTTATGAATATTATGAGTTAGGTACAATCCCAATGCTGCAAATAAATTATATTTAGGAACAGCATATGATATTTTATTATGTATCAATGCTAATGATCAATATTTGTTCCAAACACACTTTTGCTTAAAACGCACGACCTAACCTAGAAAAATCAACTGACATTTCTAAATTAGTTCATTTGACACGAGAAACAAAATCAAGTTAGCTTATACCAAATCGAAAATTGCGAGTCGCTATATTGTCAATTATTATTATTATTATTCGGAGCAGCCATATCTAAGGTGCAGATAGCTGTAATGATCGCCAACCTCCAGTAAAAGGAGAGGCAAAACAAGAAGAAGAAGAAGATATTGTCAATATGAATGGTGTTATTAGCCAATGTCCTAATTTTAAAAGATGATGATTGGCGCAAAATTCGGCTAAACTGCAGAATCCGGGACCAATTCCCCTCCTTTTACTTGCTTCCCTTATAATTTTGGTTATGGTTACTAGAGAAACATGGTTAATAGTAATTAATATTAACAATAGTAGGGGAATTAGCCTCGGATTCTGCAGTTTCCCCAAATATCAACGAATTATATTCTCAATTCTATAAATATTTGCTTATCTGATTGACCCATGCGAAAAATAATAACAGTGTTTTTTGCAATATAACATATGTTTCAGAGTATGGCTACAGATGGCTCGTAATGTTTGATTACATTCATTAATTCCACTGTATTACCGGTATATGGCACATCATGTACCGCTCTTAGTACAGTGACTATATAATCACAGTGTGGCCATACGATGGTCATGTTTTCTATTGGTTGAAGGCAAAAGGATTCCAAGTTATTGTCATTTTTAACAGTGTATAAAATGTTTAGTTACAAAAAGTTACTAATGTCAAAATAAGACATTTGCATTTTATAACTTGTCAAAAGTTTGAGTGGACGTATCACGTGATGCAATCTACCATTAGTTTTCCCGTGGCCGTGAGTTTTACAAACTATAGTTTGCCAATTAGTTATTTACGATTTTCAGTATAACATCAAACAAACCAGAACATTTAACAGAGAAATACATATTTTCCTGTAAGTTTTATATCGCTTAAATATCGTAAGTAACTGCTCAATAGATTATTGCGGTGTACAGTTGCAATTCCAGGTTGAACATGTATAGCAAGTAGTTAATGTCGGGAAAACTCCAGTATAGCCCACTGGTACATTTTGACATTTACGGAATATGCGCATAAAGGAACTGTTATGCCAGTGGTGAAACTGGATTTTAAGTTATGGATAAGAGAAATGCTCATTGGGAAATTCAAATTCACAATTACATACGACGATTGGACTAACTGCTTTTTTTACGGTGATGCACAGGCATTTTTGTACTAAGTACACACAAATCTTAAACTGCAGCTAACTTAAATTCGCACCTTGACAGCAGTCAAGATTGGGTCTGGCATGAGACTCCCGTGTTTTGCCTCCATTGTCTAAACATTTGTAGAACCTCCGACAAACTGAGAATCACATTATCACGCGCATGCGTCTAAGCACCAGTGGGCTATATTGGGGTTTAGCCCATGTACCTATCTAATATAATTTAGATGTTAATAAAGCATATTAAGTTACCGAGGAGATTTCTACAAATGATGCTATATCATTTGTATTTTGGATTTGAACTTTCCAATTTCCACTAATTGTAATAAATTGAAGACACCGTATGACTCATATTTCTTCAACATTTAAACCCCCTTTGGTATTTTATTGTATTTGAGAGATCAGTCATTTTGAATAACAATCTTTCACTTCAGCAAATGAATTGTCAAATTTTATTTTGACTTTAGTAATTTTTTGTTACCAAATGTCGCTTACACCGTTAAAAAGATTCTATTTTTTTATTACATCACCATGGTTTTTCGCAAAATCTGATTTTGACATTGGATCCAAAAGTACCAGCCAACAATTGTATGGCCACACTGTGATTATATAGTCACTGTACTCTTAGCTCTTATTGGCTTGCGATTGGTTGCGAGCTTGAAATAAAAAACTTTTCTTAAACAACGAATTTTACTTTTACTTTTTCATACATTTATTACAATTATTTTGTATAATAAATTGCAATTGGTATCAACAACTAGTTAAACTGTTCTATTAAAATCAGATCCTGCTGCTGCTGCTGCTGCTTAATTACAGATATACATCAACATAAATCATATACGATTTTCTTAACACATTCACGTTTTAAATCTGTATTGATGTGAGATAGGTGATTTTCCCGTTGAATACTTCTAAAATGGGTTTCTTTTGTTTTATTTATTATTATGCTGTACCACGGCCAACTAAATTACTATGGCCTGCACATAGGGAACACCTCCTGTAGCCACCTATTGTGGGAATTTAAAACCATTTAGTGTGTTTAGCTCAAATGTCAAAATCTGACGTTTAACTTTAAAAGGTTAGTTGCACCATGAAATCTCATTTTATTGTTTTTGTTGAAATTTAACACAATTTCTAATAAATCAATACATAAAGTAAGTTTATTTGTGGAAGTTTTAATCCACGGTCTTGCAGATAAATTAAACGTAGCAAGGGTCCTGGCCAGTGTTGAATCCAGGGGGGTAACCGGAGGTGAAATCCCCCCCCCCGGGCATAACAAAATTCCCCCCCGGAAACATTACCACTTCATATTCATGTTTCTTTAAATCTATAAAATAATGGGCGGATTGCGGTGGAATAGGTAAAAATACCCCCCAGACGTTTCATTTTCCCCCCCGGAGTAATCAGTCTGAATTCAACACTGGTCCTGGCACAGTAGTTGACAATAATGGGGAGATGCAATTATCACAGGTAAGCTTTTGTTGTATTTTTAATATACAAATGCTATGGATGCTGAATAAATGTTGGTTTCAGGCATATCATTGATTTCTAAACTTTGGATTTTCAACCGTAGTTCTACTGGTAATCACAATTCTTCGCTATTGGTGGATGCTGTTTGGAGAGATGGCAGTTGGGTAATACTACTAATAAAAATAAAATGTTCTGCGCTATTTGAACTGGCAGATGATTTAACTATTCCACAGCGCAAAATTTGCCTTAGTGCAAATTCTGCTGTTCGGGCATCTGTAGCTTCATTGAGAGAAAGTTGCTTAAACTGCATCAGAACTGAATACTCGTGTTAATACATAATAGAAGCCAGCTTGCTCAAGAAGAAATTCTATGCATAAATAAGTAGTACTTTTTTAAGGGAATTCTAGAGCGTGTGCGGTTTCCTTTGTCAATCCTGGTAATCCCGTACTACATGAACGTAAGGTGCAATGCTGCTATCCAAGGAACGAATGTATTGACTTTTGTTTGAAACGTGTATTTGGAAAAAATTATAAATATTCCCCATGTATGTTACTGTAGTATTAACGTTAAGAAAATTATTGTCACCGGATTCTTTCAAAAATTTAAATGAACTAGTCACTGTAGCTGGCAGAACATTCATCTTTTCAAAATTTGTGGGATATAAATGCATTCTTGTTAAATATCGAACAGATTTAACTGGTAATCCCTTCTGTAAATTTTATAATAATCTCAAATACGTTGAAGTAATTTTCCATTCGAGGAATACATATCACATTCTAAAAACAAATTTCTGCCAATTTTAAAGCACGACAATAATCGAATAACAAAAATAGTGGTAGTGGCGAAAGAAAAGGATGCTCAATGTAATTTCTAATTGATCCCGAACTTAACATTTTAAAAAGTGCGACATTAGATGAAAAATTGTCCGTTACCAGTTGTAACACAACAAAACCACAATCAGTTAAAAGTTGCAGAAATTATACCACTGTTAACAAGCTGCTGTGGTTCGAAATGATTTTTACATAAGGCTGTATAGTCTGTAATTTTAGAGATATGTGCAATAAAAATGTAGTTAACATGCAACAAGTAGTTTTTTTACAGTTTATTAATACCACAAAATTCTTGTAAAAATTCAACCCATTGCTGCCGAACACACAATTCACTGGGCAGTTGGCACTAACTATTTTAAAATTTAGTAGAATATTTTCACAACTAAGGATGTACACAGAGCTGGACTGAGTGTGGAGTGAAAGTTAAAAAGTTTTTCGGCGATAACGAGAAGACCTGAACTGTTACGATAGTGATAACCTTATGGGTGCCAATGGTTAACTGCACAGCTTGTTTAACCTTTATCAGCAGAAACCCGCAAGGAGTTTGTTGGGAAGGCTTCAAAAAACAATACCATGCTTCTTATATGGCAAAAAACGACGATATTATTATACCGGGGCTACTATAGAAATTCTCCCAATGTGCAAAGAATTGTCTGGTGCTTGATATTGCAGGTGTTCAAAGCCTGGTTGAGATAAAACTGTTTTGTAATTGGGTATTTATACTGTAAAACAGGTTAAAATAAAATAAATAAAATTATATTCAATACTTCTAACAAGCAGAGTACTAATAAGTGCTATAACTATTTTGATTGTTAGAATAACATTTAAGTGTTCAATACATTTTCAAAGGTGACTTAATCTATTCATATTTCAATTTTCGACATTGGAAAAATAAGCATTTCTATAGAAACAACATATGCTATTAATTGTATTCCATATGTCAAATATTTAAATTTGCCGCCATACATAAAATACGTTTCAGTATTAATTACTAGATGTCTCTAGGTGGTGTTCCCTATGTGCAGGTTATAGTCAGTGTTGCCAACTTAGTAGATTTTCTACTAAATCTGGTAGAACGAAACACGTATTTAGTGGACTAATTTTTAATCTGGTAGATAGTAGAAAATCTGGTAGATTACACAATTTTTTTAGTGAATTCCTGGTATTTTTCTTCAATTTTATAAACTAGTAGTCAAAAGCAATGTCAACACTATTGAAGCATGGCTAGTTTCATTCATACCCGCTGACGCGTAGCGGAAACTGATAAAGCTGGCTATAATTCAAGTAAATATAATAAGCATTTTGCGAGAAAAAAAATCTGGTTCAAATACATCATGGGGGATTTTTTAAAATTATCTGCTCGTAATTAGGGAAAAAACATGTAAAAATAGCTTATAAAAGGGTTCTCTCACGAATCTTATGTCACTTGCTCTTTGCATTTTGTTGATGAGACTTTTAACAAATAAAAAAATCAATATTTGTGTTAAAAAGTGAATTAAAGCAGCGTAATTGGGAATCTACATCTTTAACAGCAACTGTATGTTTGTGTTACAATGTTTGTTTCCTATTTTCAATAAAAATAGGAAATAAATATTTTAAGTGTTAATGTTATTTTTTTACGTTTATCTGTGTTGTTGTGAAGCTGTGAATAAAAGATTATTCTGGCAAAAAAATATTATTATTATTAGTGGAATTCTGGTAGATTTTATTTGACCTTCTGGTGGAAACCGATTGTGAACTGTTGGCAACACTGGTTATAGTATTTAATTTAGTCGGCCATGGCTGTACATACTACAACAGAAGGATGTGGTTTTATCGCTTGTTGATACAAAATACGTTCGTTAGTTGGGTGTTTGCTATCATAGAGTGTGAAATTGTGTTTCGCATCAATATGAACGATGGTCAAGAATGTTCGTTTCCCGAGCATCCCATAGTTCAATATGACGGTTTTCATACGATTTACCGTTGATAATCACATTTTTCGGTTCCTATTAACCTACCTCATTTCATTGAATCTGGGGATGCCCTGCAGATATCTATTTATAAAAATCAAAATTGCATTGGTTATATTAACTACTTTTTATATGAGTACGTTTTCGAAAGCTTTTTGTATCATGAAAATGTGCTTTGATTGTTTGCAAGAGGTACATTTGGTACAATTATTTATGTGAATCTTGATGATGGATATTTTATATCAAACCTAGGTAAATATTTTTCGCATGGGTCAATCTGTTCTGGGTGCAACGGAGAAAAATAATTGTAGGTAATGTATTTTAAAAACATTCTGTATTTATGTAGTAGGTTGCATGTGCATTCATCTTCCTGTGTGATTAGCCTTTGATAACAACTAAAAACAGCGGATGTTTAATATTGCGTAAGTTGCGCAGTTTTCAAAATTGGGTGTGGCTGCTCCGTTTTTGGTTCTTTTGAGATGCAAACAAAACTGCTGTTAAGTAATTTCGGTCTCATACAATATTTTTCAGCAGTTTTTGTGCCTCTCGTAGTCTTCTTGTTGCAACACCCTAAAATATTTGTATGTTATTTTATCTTATATTGTTATTCTTGCTTACAGGTACACCCTAGACACCTCGGATTTCTAATATCTGAATTGGTTGTAAAACGCCTCGCAGCTGCTTGTGGAGATTATTTTGTGCGATTTGTGCTATATAATTGGTGTTATAGTGCAAGGTTGACAACCTTGCGCTACCTTTATGTCAGTGAAACGTCCAACGGACGCCCTATGATCCTTTGAGGACCGAATAGAAACGAAGAAGAATTGGTGTTATATGTTTTTGATTTGATTTGTGTGGGTGAAATACTGCTTAATTCGCTAATGAACAGGTAATAAACTGTCTTAATTACATTGTTTAGTACTCAAACGAATAATAGCGAAATCAAAATGAGTTGAATCTGTGTTGTTATTAATATGCTTAAATAATTGTATTACCGGCGGTGTGACGTTTAATTAACCTATGTATGCATGTAATTTTGTTTCCGTTTGCACCTCACATTTTTTTGTGTTTGTGCTATATATAAATAAAATTGATGTTATATGTTTTTTATTTGATTTGTGTGGGCGAAATACAGCTTATTAATTCGCTAATGAACAGGTAATAAACTGTCTTAATTGCATTGTTTAGTACTCAAACATTAGACATTTATGTGAATACAACTATCAGATTACTTTCATAGCTCTTATCTTTTGGTCGTTTGCGGTCAGCTGTGTTTTCAATTTGCATAAAATAGTGCATTTCGTTTTTATGTCATAGGAACGCCACCACATATTACAGATTGTTATAAACAGCATCTACCCCCTGCCTGTATAATTTGCATCGCTCATTATGTTGTTTTTGTACGTATTTAGATCATGTGTGTACAGAGGTAAATAAAAATATTGTAATAGTACAAATTCTTTTTATTTATTTAGATATCAATACAGTTCATTCGCCTTAATAATAATATGTACTATGTTGGAACCTGTTTTATCTTTTGTTGGCGCGGTGTCTAGGATACTGTTACAAACCCAAAAACCTCATGTGAAAACTTTATTTTTTGTACAATTGTATTAAACATATAAATTCAATAAGGTATCTGTATCATTGGCGTTCGCTGTGCATTGATTTGCGCGAGTGTTAAATAAATATGAAAAATTTACCATTTTTAGTAACTGAAACCACATTGTATCATAAATCGAGATACAAATTTGCTGTTGCCGCCGCCGATAGCGTCCTTGGTTTATCATTTAGCGCATCCTTTGCAGTTATCTGGCGCTCCCGTATCTCGCTTACGTCCGGAGATGCGTACCAGCAGATAAATAAAATGCAATCATTTTTTCTTAAATTATTTATTTTGTAATTGTATGTAAATGTCGCTTCCTACAGATTACTATAAACACTTTAACTATTTAACCGATAAGTGGCATATTCTGTACTGCTTGCCTATTTAACCGATAAGTGGCATATTCTCTACTGCTTGCCCCTTATCAGTCCTTGTGGTTACGCGCGCTCTCGCTAAATCCTTATCAACTCTTGCGGTAAGCGCTATCGCTTCATGCTCATTTCTGTCTCAAGCTTACAATATAATAATATGTTTTCGAAATTGCCACAAGGACACTTCCAATTTTTAATATGTTATAGATGGCTTCATTGCCAGACAGGGGGTTGACAGATACTGCGGGGGTGTCATTTTTTCACCCGTTTTCCATTTCTTCCACCCGTTTACGAGATACACCCCCTTTTAGTATTTAATCACCTATTTGAGCCTCCAGCCCCCGATAGCAGACTCCGGCTCCCGGTGCAGACTCCACTTCCGTTTTTCGAACACCACCACCTGCGCATGGGGGCCCCCGTTTAGAAAAGTTCCGAACCAGGACTCCGCCCCAGGGATTTGGCCCCCCCGATGCATGCGCACGTGTCTGCGCGCGAATTTGAATTTCCCGCCAAAATGACGTCACTTCCTGGTCTCATAGTCGCATTGTTTATCTACTGACTGCGATGGAGCGAAATTACTTCAAAAAATCTTTCACTTGCTTTTATAGACTGAGTTTTTAATTCAATGCAGAAAACACTCTGCAAAGCGACGAAACAGTCCAGGTGCAAGCGAACACGGCCCCGTCGGCAACCCAGCTCGCCGAAACTTTTAGAAAAAGGCTGCGTGCCAAATTGGTAGGATTTTAAATACGCCCAGAAAATAATTATGAGCGAGGCTACCAAAACGAGTGCCTTACAGAAAATTACAGCGGCCGTTACAGCCGCTTAAAGTTATGAACTGCTAGCTGCCTGCACACAATTTTATGAAATATAAAGCGTAAAAATATAACAAAAGAACTATATACAAGCGGAGTCGTAATCTTGACTAAAAGTTAAATAACTCATTCATACATAAGATCTAAAAATGGTCTGACAAGACACCCATCATCTGGCCTTGGAAGTATTATTTAAGTTGGACTCCTTGCCTTTGACAATTAAAAATTCGTACACCAAACTATACTTTACAGTGCAGATTACAGATTACAGTAGATGACCTGCGCACGTGTCTGCGCGCGAATTTGAATTTCCCGCCAAAATGACGTCACTTCCTGGTCCCGTAGTCACATTGTTTATCTACTGCAGTCTGTCCATCTTCAAGCTGGGTCGCCCGCCGGTGCGCTTGAGACCGTTTGCTGTGGTCGCCTCGTGATTGGTTGCAGGTGGGCCGTGCAAGCTGCAGAGACTTTCCCCGCGCGTCTCGTTCTGTGGCGTGATTTTTCGGTTGGTAGTCAGTCAGTTGCTGGAGTTAGTGTTGGAAGTTAGCTGCTGACTTACTGCAAAAAGGTTTTCGAGAGTTTCTTCG
This sequence comes from Agriotes lineatus, assembly GCA_940337035.1. NCBI lineage: Eukaryota > Metazoa > Arthropoda > Insecta > Coleoptera > Elateridae > Agriotes > Agriotes lineatus. Next base: position 125,669 of record CALNHX010003041.1, read on the forward strand.
CGTGTGAGGCGACACGGCCGTTTTGCCGAGTGAGTGTGCTGATACACACATTTGTGAAGCTAGACGCACCAAGCAATTAAGCATATCGTCCCCCGCCTTCCGTACCTTTCGGTCTCTCAGGCGGGACGCTACCGATGCCGCAGGTCCGGACGAGGCCTATCCAACCTCTGACGACTTGTGGGGTCGACACCCGTTGCTCCCGCCGAAGCGGAAGCCCCTTTCCCAGCATATTGGGTACCATTGCCACTACGAGTCCAACTGGTCAACCACACTCGCGGTACCCGACACCGGGGTGCCGGGTATCTCGATGCGCGGGGCTTGGTGCTGATCGCCCGTAGTACCCGTGTGAACGTTTGACGGGTCACCGTTCGAGAGCAAGCCCTCTACCGCACTTATCGCTGTGTCAGCGGCTAGCATTGCTGCCGTACCGCCGCACTTCTCATCCTTCGGACAACCATACCTACCGTTGCGGTGCCTTGCGGATCGCAGTTGTGGGATTGGGTAGCCTCCGAAAGTTTCTTTAAGGATTGACGACCGTGCGGTCTGCTTCGGAATAGGAAAATCACCTCGGATAACAGGCCCAGGAAGAACTCCCGGGACACCACACCTCATTGACCGCTTCCTAAACTCACCTCGGCGTGGAGTGCCCCCTTGCCATCATCTGTAAGTCCCGCGTCTCCCCTTGCTCACGTGCCCCAGTGCGTAGCTCCATGATGAGCGTCTCCCCAGAGCAAGTCTGGAGAGAGAGGCTCGTCGCATCTCCTTATTGCGGCCCAGCATTTCTGCCGTGCCGCAACGCTCAGCTGACGGCTCAGCATTTCTGCCGTACCGTAGCATATCACCTTGCGCGGCTGTGCATTTCTGCCTTACCGCGACTTTCGCTGCACATAGTGCTCGGCCCACTGGCGTGCTGCCTCTTCTGCGCAGCTCAGCCTTTCGGCCGTAAGTGTGCTGATACAGCGTGGTTTTGCTTTCAAGGGTGCGATTCTGGCCGTGGCAGTGTCAATTGGTGTGCGTGTTTATGCGACTCCTTTTTCGATGACCGCCGTTCTGTAATTTCGAATGCCTAGAGGGCACTTGTTCCGCTAAACAGCTGAGATCCAATCTTCAGGACGGGCAAACAAAAGGTCTCCACAGTCTTCTTTTTCCCATGAGGGTCTTGCATCAAGCCCTGTAAGTCACGGATCCTGGATCGCACTGCACGCACGAATACAGCTGCCGCTGCGGCTTCTCTGCGCAGGGAGGCAAGCTCCCAACACTAACGGCGAGGACAGGCGAAGCTGCAATGGACAAGGTAGCTTGTGTAGCAATTAAGATACATGGGCGCGTATGTAAATAATCATATTCTTGCATTCAGATACATGTTAGCCACCCGCTCTGGGCTGTATATAAATAATCATATTCTTGCATTCAGATACATGTTAGCCACCCGCTCTAGGCTGTGTGTAAATCATATTCTTGCATTCAGATAGATTTTAGCCACCCGCTCTGGGATGTATGTAAATAATCATATTCTTGCATTCAGATACATGTTAGCCACCCGCTCTGGAATGTATGTAAATAATCATATTCTTGCATTCAGATAAATGTTAGCCACCCGCTCTGGGCTGTGTAAAAAGTCATATTCTTGCATTTAGATACATGTTAACCACCCGCTCTGAACTGTGTGTAAATAATTATATTCTTGCATTCAGACAAATGTTAGCCACCCACTCTGGACGCGTATGTTAAAAACCATATTCTCGCAGTAAGTTAAGGGTTAGTAACCGCAGCTGGGCCCTTTTTTACTGTTTCTTATTCTGTACGCTGACAGACGTCGGCGCCTGTACATATATATATTAATCCATGTGTTAGACCAATAGATCGGTTTGCTATATGTTGTCTTATGATTTCCCCACGTGCCTGTGCATGCTTATTTTCTGGGTAAATTATTCACTGTGTAAAGATTTCTGTAAGATGGAGCCTGGAAGTTCTTAAGCGTCGCAGGTAGATCAGGGCGCTCGCTGCCTCAGTGCTGGGAGTCGTGAGGCTGTACACACTTATTCTACCCCGTTTGGCTTTCGGGGTTCTGCCAAGCGTGGGATTCAAGTCTGAATCCCGTAGCGCCCATTTATTTTGCCACACCCTATAGGTACATATCGTCACGCTTGCCTTATGGTGTACCGTTTCTAGGACCACGCCCATCTCCCTGAGAGTATTAAGCCATGGCTATTGGCCTGTTTTCGAGATTTCCAGGGCAAGTGTTGGCATTTGGCATTTGGCATTATAAAACAAGTGGCACTCCCGCACCCTTAAGTTTCATTAAAACCATTTGATACCGCAACAATCTTCAGGTACAAAGGAGGAAATAGAAGGCTTCACCGAAATATTTTCATGTTGCGATAATATGAAGTCTAATAATCTATTATTTGAGTTAAAAATACTATTATATTGATGTAAGTTGAGAAAATAAAACGATTCAATATTAATCAAATTGTATTCTCCGAAGACCGAGACATTCGGGGCAAATTATATTCTCCAACGATTAAAAATATGTCATCAGGATGTCTGTTCATGATATCAGTCACCCTGTTCAAATGATTAGAAAGATTGTTTACTTCGGCTTGAGGAGGTATCTAGACGCAGCATACGTGTAATTGTTTATTACTAGATAGTGATACCGACGCCCACAGATCTTCATAAATAATGTTACTGAACCAACTCTGAATACTGCACGATATTAGATTGCTAGATACGGCAATAAGAACACCACCCCTATCACGTTTACCACTAACTTCAGTTGAACGGTCATTATGGAATATATTGTAGAAGCTATCAAACAACTCACTGTTATTGTTGTTACTATTTAACCATGTTTCTGTGATACATATAATGTCAAAGTTATGTTCACTAGTAGCGAGTACGTAAACCTCTCGTATTTTGATAATAGATACCTATGAAGATTCTTGGCCATTTTTAGATTGTCGTTATTATTGCGTTCTAATTACATGTGATGCTTATTTAATCGCTGGTAATAGTTATCACAGGAGAAGCATCCGTTTTACGAGAAAATATCTTACAATCTCTAACCCAACAATATTTAAAATTGGAAGTCTTGCATTGATGACGCCCTTTTTTATATAACAATTTATTAGAAGCGGTGAGGTGATCATTCAAATATATTGTAGTGGCTAATACGTTGGGGCGCCTTTTATTTAATTACGTATTATTAGCTCTACTATTTTCTTTCAATAGATTGATTTAATTTGAATTTCAAATTCTATTCTGTTTAATAAATATATTGCATTGAGCCTCTTCAAGGGTGGTTCGTTAATCTAGTTGTCTGTTATTTGAAATTTTATTTTTTATAATGACTTTTGATTATGGACTGTCAGCTTGACTTCAAACAATGATCCAACAATAAACCAAAAATGACAAATATTCTTCTACTCACATGTAATTGACTCAATTCACTAAGGTAAGTACTTTATTATATTTATTTCACTCTTTTAATTGTCTTGTATTCAATATGCTTCTATAGGACTAATTAAGACCAACCTGAACTCCTCGTACTTTCACTGCTAGTCACCTCAAAACACCACTGTTCCTGACGTTCACAGCTATGATCCTCGACAGACAAGCCTCGATGCTCTGCCAACCGTCAAAACCCTGGCTGCTTGCAGAAATAGTCCTGTTCCTTGCACCCTTTCACGCTACTGTCAACCAGGCGCGTGCTGGGACTCTGCAGAGGGCCCGGGCATTTATATTTTGGGAAAGGCCCCTAACTATACCCGTGGTAAAATTTTAAATTTATTCAAGGTTATACGATCTAAAACGATAGAACTTTAAGTCGAGAAATATATTCTAAATAGTAATTGGTTTCGTAGAATTAGGCAGAGTTGTATGTATGTATGTATTATCTGTAACCTCATTTACCTTGCGGTGTAGAGGCTGGTGCTTTATGCGCTGGCATCTGGCGGTACAATGCTCAACTTGCCCCGGATTCGGGATACAGAGTTGGAGCGCGCCTTTGGTGCTTGCGCAGCAACCATTGTGTGAGTTGTGTGTCTTGGTGATGTGTTGACCTTGTTACTCTATCTCTTAGGTCTGTGGTTCTGAGTAGAGCACAGTTAATTTGGTGCCCAACTGTGAATGGTCTCACTGAGCCCGATTCTAATCGCCAAGGATACGGAAAAATTCCGACCCCAGCGGGATTCGAACCGAGGACTTGCTTAATGCAAGCCTGGCGCTTACCCATTTGCGCCACGCAGCTTCTAGAATTAGGCAGAGTTACAAAACTCAAAACATGGTAAGTACCTAAAATATATTTAAAAATAATGGTTATTTATTGTATAAGTGTGGAACGTAGCATCTTAGTAACGAAAGAAACAGTTTAACCACGAAGCCCGTAGAAATAGTGCAAAATGACGTTTTATCCAACACCTCTTTTAAATCTTTTCAACTCATATACTACAACTACATACAATTAAAAGAATTTAAAAATTACAACAAGCCTTAGACCGGGGGTGGCAACCTTTATTCATCTACGTGCCATTTTTTTCTAAAGAAATGTTTAATGAGGCCATAACGTGCCATCAAACAATCTTGACTTAGTGATTAATGGGGAAAAATTAAACTAAATACCTATCAACTTAAAACTCTTTATTTGCAACAAAAAATATACATTTTGTACAGCAATAGTGACGTTATGTTTATAAATGAAAGAAAAAATTCGTGCGACTTCTGCTGTTGCAAATTAGATGGTAAATAACTTATATTAGCTACATACTTTGTTACTTTTAGCAGAATGCAAGCTGGATTGGATTCATCTGAGAAACGGCTTCTAAGCGAGTCTTTAATGTTATTAATTAATGAAAATAATGGCTCACAAGCATAGGTAGATGAAAATATTGTTAAGATAGAAAAAGCCAGCTTCTTCAGACTGCTAAATGTGTCTGGAATTGAATTCCACGTTTCCATAATTTTGATATTGACATTTTTACTTATATTGCTTGATACATATAGGGCTTTCTATTTCATTTATTCCAACTCTTTCCTTGTTTCGAAAAATTTTTGAATCCATATTGAACTAGACTGGAAATCAATCAGCTGCATTTCAATTTCTTCAATTTCCAACCAATCAAATTTGGCCAAGTTCAGTTTATCAAGTGAAATTACATCAGGATATATAATAAATTTCAGTGTTTCCGATAATTCTTTGAACTGAGAAAATCTCGTTGAAATTTTTTTTATTGAAGAATTAATTACCGAATTAAACTCTTCAGTGACTTTTCCTTGGTCTGGTTTTTCATGTAAATCCAAATCTCTGGAGATTTTTTTCAAGTTTGTGGAAATACCTTGTAGTTTTTGGTAACAATATCGTTACTGAAAACTTGCAGTTTAGCTTCGAAAGCATGAATGCGATCTATCCATAAAAATAATTGTTTTATTTGCACCTTGAAGCTTCATGTTCAATCCATTGTTAAATATAAATTGTTTCGATCATGTAGGTACCTAAATTCCTTAATAACTGCCGTGCCCAAATTATTTTGTGGCGTGCCATCAATGGCACGCGTGCCAATGGTTCGCCACCCCTGCGCTTAGACTCCCCGACTTTTCTATTTTCTCTCACTAGTGACTAATGATGATCTTTCTTTATTTGAAATAACTAGTGAGTTAAAAACGTGTTTTTTTAATCGAATAAAAAACCTTTAAAAAAAATTACAAAAAACGTTTTTTTTTGTTTTTTATTCATATTTGTAACTGGCGGCACGTTTTGGTAGGGTATGGTTGGCAGCAGGTAATCAAACGACAAAATTTAAACTTATTTTGACTTTACATGCTCTTTAAAATTCAGAAAACTACAGCACAGACTAGACAAATGTTTAATAAACAAAAGTAACATTTTATACCTACTGCCTACTCGTTACGTATTACTCACAGAACAGCAAAGCGTATGCATGCGTCTATGCGAGCATCCCTGCCCCACCCCCACTGTTGGAAGTGGTTTTAAGCTGGACCTAGCTCTGAAACTGTCGAGCTGATCGACGAATCAAGTTATGTTAAATATTAGCGATTCATCAGGAATCATAAGACAGTGACATGGGCGACGTAAACTGCATGGATACTGACTCCCAATCAGTTGAGGAGTCAGCCATGTCTGTTAGCGAGTAATTTCTGCATTATTATAATTTCTACATCCACTTTGGCTATGAAATGTAATACATTATTTTTCTTTAGAAATATTTGTTTTTTTTTTGTTATTATAAATTCTATAATGCACTTTACCTATGAAATGTATTATTTTTATTTAGAAATATCTGTTTTTGTTTTTCCAAAGAATATTACTTGTTATTCACTACACTTTAATTCTGAAAAAAACCAGACTGCTCGGTTTTTTTTGCAAAAAAAACAGGTTTAAAAAAAACTAACGGTTTTTTTATGGTTGCATCACTAGAAATAACTGTAGTTTGTAGTAATATGCTTAGTTTGAGAAGGTGTTGGATAATAGCTATTTATATAGCAAGTATATAATTTGAAGAGTCTATTTTATGGCCGAGCTAGTTTTGTGAGAGACGTCAATAATAGTTATTAATGTATTAAGGGAATAATCAATAGATTAATTATAGCCGAGGAAATGTTTAAAGCGCGACGCGAAGCGGGGAGCTTTAAATTTCTGGATGGCCATAAATAATCGTGATTATGCAAGTGTCGCATATATTTTGGTTTTCAAAATGGACTAAATTGAAGAATTCAGTATTTTGGCTACAGACTACTATGTCATCGTTGTACTGGCGCTGTGAATTTTGATGTACTATGGTTTCTATGCAGGTTGTTGGTGTTGCTAAACTATATTGTTGGCGTTTGTTATACTGCTTAGCAGCTTTATAGGCCATTGGGCGATAACGCCATATTATGCCCGCTGTTGAAGGCCAATAAACATTATTATGGTTCTAAAATGAAATAAAGTCCAATTATGTACTAGTTGTATACAAAGCTTTATGTTTGACTCTTAACATCGAGTTTATACATTTGACGTCTATACTGTAACAGAAAGAAATTTGACATTAGAGTGGCTGGATCTTGACAAGTAGCGCAGAGCTACCTTCTTACATCTGCGAAAACGCGTTGTTAATAATTTTAGTATAGAAAATTAACTTTCACAAGATATTTGCTTAGGTAGGATTGTGAGAAAAAAATTGTATAGATTAGACTCATATTCTGAATTCGCTAAAGTGCGTAAAATCTAAATTCACTCAATTGCCAAATTAATTTGAGCAGTTGCAGTGGCCCAATTCATTTTGGCAATTGGGTGAATTTGGCATCTGAGTCTATCATACCCGGCGTCTACTATGATAGCTATGAGCGGGGACTGGATTTTCCGAGGGAATTTCATTTTTAATGTCAGTGCCAAGACTTTCTTCACTTTCTTGTCCTGGTTCATCTTGATCATAGTATTTAGCTTTAACTGTCTCATAAACGTTTACAAAATTTCTTTTTGGTAACTAATGCCACAGTTTAGCAAACGTCATTAACTTTTCCTTGATTTTTTTCTTTTTAGGAGCTGGAATAACTTCACAAATTCTGTTGAAGGGGTTTATCGGCATAGTTTCAGTAATTTCAGGAAATCTAGGAGAATCGAACCATTCTAAATCACCATAAAATAATCCATTATCCACACATCTGCTCTCTAAACTGACTATAATTTGGTCCATCACGATATTATTAATGTGGTGAAACGAAAGTGATCTTTATTTTGATACTTTGTATTTTTAAACAGACTATTGTAAGAATAGTTACAGGGCCCGGCAACTCAGGGCCTACCGGGAAATGCCCGGTAGCCCGGTGGGCCAGCACGCGCCTGCTGTCAACCTAATAGCTTCCTGGCAAGTTCCACTGACAGATGATCCCAAATTAATCTTCTATATTTTCCAGCTCCTACTCTGTAGTTAGCAACCAAATAGAACCATCCAAATCAAGCAGTTCCACCTGCAACTCCCGTCAAAATGATCAACACGTCCTCCGGACAATCACCAAATCCAGTAATTAATGTAACTTATTATTCCTTGTAGTTATTAAATAATCCAATTCCATTTAAATATTATTATTTTCTTCTTACTCGTATCTAGTTAAACCATATTCCATACTCTCTTCAATGACTGTATACTTTAACCTTGTTTTCACCTCGCAGAATTGTTAACACCTTATTTATTATATTATACCAAATTAGCAATACAAATAAAGGTAAAATTTCCAGTTTTTTATTAAATTCGAAAGAATATTTTCAAAATACGTCTACATTTTAAGTTTGTTATTTTTGCAATAATCCCAAACCAAATTTTCTTTTTATGCTAGTTACAATAATTATTCATGCACTCTTTAAAATAGTGATGGGCATAACCGGAAAATTTTCATAACCGAATTATTTGCATTCGAATCATATTAATAACCGATTGATTATTTGAATAATCATTCGAATCAATTTTGGCTCTCGATTAGTTTCGATTAAGTCAGCCGGTTTGCCGGTTGGCGGTTCACCGTCATCTCCATCGGCATCGTAACTTGCAGATAGCAGAGGAACTCAGTTAATCGTTAATTATAATAATTGTATAAATGATTTTTATTTGATTTCTAAGGAGTTTAAACTATTGAGAATAGCTATATCAATACTAATCATAAAGAAATTATAAATATGCGAATACAAAATATCTATTGAATCTATTTTTAGTTCCTAAAATTCTCTACTAGCCACCCTTCCCTTTTCGCTTACACATCATACCGGTATATTTTAGAATCCATAATTTATCTACGTTCAGCCTTCCGCGGTTCTAAGGACTCACACTTAAAATTTTCAACATCGAAATCCACTTCTTGTCCCGACTGCTCCGTTATTAAAAATTAAATATAAATCTTTTACGGTATTGGAAAATCTTATTTCGCTTTCTGTTTATCCTTTATTAGGCATAATCAACCGCGTTTCGAAGCAAAAATTTAGGCCGTTATAAATTAATACCAACACAGCTTCGGAAAATCTCATATCAGCAGAACGTTATATTTAATAGGAACGGCCCCATAAATTTAACTCGTCGATTGAGAGTCTCAAATGTCGTAATAACATCAACAAGCAGCGGCGAGCCTCACTTGGGTCAATCAAGTACATACGTAGAAAAGGTTATATGAGTTATGAATGACGTATTATTTACAGAATTTCGATCACTCGCAGGTCGCTGAGACGCTTCACGTAGTACGTATCAGGATGAGGTTATTTTTCATCCGAATACTTGGTAGATAGATAGATACTTTATTAGTGCCATATATACAGAGTATTTACACAAGTCAAATTGGTTTGAAACCTAAATAATTACATGCTTAATATTAATGTACATAGATATCAGACAATAGACAGCTAATAATAGCAATAATGTTAACATGAACTCAGTATAAGAATTTCAGATATGAATTTTAAATGTGCGATTTATCGCATTCTATAAATTCTCTATAGTCATAGAAAGCTTTGCTGATACAAAATGACTTAATTCTGGTTTTAAATTCTTTTAAGTTTAAATTTTTAATAGTGCTCGGGAGGCTATTAAAAAATTTTATGCTGAAAAAATCAGGCCCATTTTGACATCTTTTTAGTCTGCAATAGTTGTTTACTAAGTTTTCTTTCTTTCTTGTGGGGTATTCATGCAGTTCGCTATAAGTTTGGTAGTTTTTTTGGTTGTTTTTAACGTAAATTAGGATATTGAGGGAAAAGTTAGAATTCCCAAATATTTAAAAGCATCTCTGCAATCATCTCTGTAACTCAAGCTCATTATTATTCTTATAGCCTTCCTTTGGAGTGCAAAGATTTTTGATGCCTGTGCTGCATGTCCCCAGGCCAAAATCCCATAAGACATGACAGATTGACCAAGAGAATAGTATGCAAGTTTAAGGATTTCGACCGAGACACAGTTTTTTAGATTTCTTAGGATAAATATAAAACTACTCAATTTATTACACACATAATCAACATGCTTATGCCATCTCAACCCAGGGTCAAGCACTACACCCAAGAATTTAATTTCGTCCTGTTCGTTGTTAATGTTACAAGTGTGTTTTAATGTAAACATCATGTTGCATGTTTTACTCATATTTAAACAAAGCTTGTTTCTGTTTAACCATATTTTAGTTTCTCTTAGAGCATTTTCTGAGTTTGCTAGAGCTACTTCTAATAAATTATCTCTAACTGATATAGTTGTGTCATCTGCAAAAAGTGTATATTTGACATTTCCTTTATTGAGGGGTAGATCATTAATATATATTAAGAATAATAATGGCCCGAGAACAGACCCCTGTGGGATGCCTACTGTTAATTCTTTCTTTGATGACATTAGGTCCTCTACTTTTACTTGTTGATATCTGTTTGATAAGTATGAATTTATTAGTTTGATGCTATCGCTATCAAAGTTGTACCACACTAATTTTTTGACAAGTTTTTGATGAGAGACACAATCAAAAGCTTTTGTGAGATCGCAGAACGTTACTGAATCATATTCATTATTTTGAAATGCATCTGAAATATCATTAATAAGATTCATTATTCCCTGGACTTGGTTTTTATTTTTTCGGAATCCAAACTGACAGTCTGTGAATATGTTGTTTATTTCAAAGAATGATGAGATTCTGTTAGCCATAGCGGTTTCAAAATTTTTTGATATGATAGGCAAAAGAGATATAGGCCTATAATTACCGGTTTCCCTCTTATTTCCTTTTTTATAAATGGGTATAGGCCAGTCGACAAGTACATTTTAGCCGGAATAATTCCGGACAAGCTGGAATAAATTTTAATCTGTTCTGTTGGGACTCAGAAAATATATATTAATTTTGCACCCCTTGACAGGCCCGGATTTAACCGCTATGCTTAAAAAAAGGTCTAAATTTTTATATTTTTCCTAATATTAGTGAATATCTCGATTAGTATCAACTTTTGAGCAAAATACGTAGTTATCAAAATTAAAGAAGAGTAAATTCTCTACAAAAAATTTTCTATACATTTTTGTCATATATTCGCTTGTTTCGAATTTATAGGCGTCGAAATATTTTTTTTTCGAGCATTTGCTTGTTACTTTCTTTTACGATAAAAGAAGTATTGGATTCACCCTAAAAATTCGAAATTGAGTTTTCGACAGATCTTCACGTTTTAAAGTGCCTTGAACCCAAAAAACATGTTTTTGTTCATTGCTCTGTCTGTGTGTCGGTCTGTCTGTGTGTCTGTTTGTGAACAGAATATCTCAAAACGAAAAGAGGTATGACGTTGAAACTTCATATATAAGTTTTGTGTACTATCTAGATGCGACAGCAGGCTTTTGAAAAAAATCGCATAACCGGAAGTAGGTGTTTACTCTTGTAATTTTTCAGTTTTTTTTGATTTTTTCAAAAACGGCTCTAACGATTTTTTTCTAACTTTACAGTTTTATTAAATTTTTAATGTGTATTGATGTGAGCTAGGCAATTTTTCAGTCGAATACCTCTAAAATGGGTTTCTTTTGTTTTCTTTTCCAATTTTTTTTTATTAACTCCTATTTTAAATAGAACACCCAGTATATTATTACATTCTTGAATTCAGCTTAAGATTTTAGAGAAAATTTGTCTCTTGTACTAACGCTCTATTTTGTATGGTTTCTGTACAAATTGCAATTTTTAAAAATTTTTGACAAATGCTTGAATGTATGTACCTATGTATGTATGTATAATCGATAACCTCGTTTTACCTTGCGGTGTAGAGGCTGGTGCTTTATGTGCTTGCATCTGGCGGTACAATGCTCAACTTGCCCCGGATTCGGGATACAAAGTTAAAGATTAAAAATCAAATTTTGGCTAATTATAAAATCACTATGAAAGGAAGTTGTGTGCGTGTATCACTTCAGATTTTTTTTATTATTATTGACGTTCCACTATTCCAACTTTGCTAACTTCAAGTTGCTTTTGAAGTTGACTGCTCATCAATTTTTTTTTTGCCTTTTTGATGTTGGTGGTTGTTCAATATCACTTTGACTTTCAACAATATCTGTCTCGTGTTCCGAATTTGCTTCATAATCTTGGGAATGTTCTATTGATTGTCCTAGATCGATATGCAAGTCCTCGTCGTCGTCTTCGTCGTCTACTTCGATCACGTTCACAGTATTCATACAAGATTTGCCCTGACAGAAACCACATATTACTGAGCAGTGAAAACCTGCTTTGCGACAAGATACATTACAACCTTTGGCGCATTTACAAGAAATTAGTTTCAGTAATTCTTAGGGAGCTGCGTCTTGTACAGTGGGAATGGGCATTAATCCATTCTTTGAATTTCTCCATCCCCACTCGAAATGTGATTTTTCGTTTCCATACCATAGCTGAATTTGGTTGTAAGTACGGAACGAGTGCAAGCGAGCTGCGTCTTTGGTTGGTGGTAATGATGACTTCTGTTAATAGATTGTACGAAACACTGGTACCTATACCTGTTCAATGATACACAGTGTGTTGATCCATAAAGAAGAAGAAGAAATTGTTCTCCCACTTTATCTATTTCCTCTGGGGACGCGTTTGGGTCTTTGAAAATTTGAACAGCCTTCTGTAAGTTTTTCTCTTTCTGTAGAAGTTTAACGAACTTCATTTTCCCCTGCCTGCATTGTGCGGAAACAGTATCGCAGCCACTAAATGCATGCAGAAATAAAGTGTTGTCCCTAATTGAATCATCCGGAATTACTCCCGCTAGCAGCCATTTCAAAAAACTCATCGACCGGCCTATTAGCCAAAATTTGATTTTTATACTTTAACTTTGTATCCCGAATCCGGGACAAGTTGAGCATTGTACCGCCAGATGCAAGCACATAAAGCAGCAGCTTGTACACCGCAAGTATTATACATACATACAAGCATTTGTCAAAAATTTTCAAAAATTGCAATTTATACAGAAACCGTACACAATAGAGCGTTAGTTTAAGAGACAAATTTTCTCTAAAATTTTAAGCTGAATTCAAGAATGTAATAATATACTGGGTGTTCTATTTAAAATAGGAGTTAATAAAAAAAATTGGGAAAGAAAACAAAAGAAACCCATTTTAGAGGTATTCGACTGAAAAATTGCCTAGCTCACATCAATACACATTAAAAATTTAATAAAATTGTAAAGTTTGAAAAAAATCGTTAGAGCCGTTTTTGAAAAAATCCAAAAAAACTAAAAAATCACAAGAGTAAACACCTACTTCCGGTTATGCGATTTTCTTCAAAAGCTTGCTGTCGCATCTACATAGTACACAAAACTTATATATGAAGTTTCAACGCCATATCTCTTTTCGTTTTGAGATATTCTGTTCACAAACAGACACACAGACAGACCGACACACAGACAGAGCAATGAACAAAAACATGTTTTTTGGGTTCAGGGCACTTTAAAACGTGAAGATCTGTTGAAAACTCAATTTCGAATTTTTAGGGTGAATCCAATACTTCTTTTATCGTAAAAGAAAGTAACAACCAAATGCTCGAAAAAAAATATTTCGACGCCTATGAATTCGAAACAAGCGAATATATGACAAAAATGTATAGAACATTTTTTGTAGAGAATTTACTCTTCTTTAATTTTGATAACTACGTATTTTGCTCAAAAGTTGATACTAATCGAGATATTCACTAATATTAGGAAAAATATAAAAATTTAGACCTTTTTTTAAGCATAGCGGTTAAATCCGGGCCTGTCAAGGGGTGCAAAATTAATATATATTTTCTGAGTCCCAACAGAACAGATTAAAATTTATTCCAGCTTGTCCGGAATTACTCCCGCTAACAGCCATTTTAAAAGACTTATCGACTGGCCTATTTGTATTTATAGTACGTTTTATGTCCCACTTGTATTCTGTGATCGATCTCCACACTTCTATTAATTTTGTTGTTAATCATAATACCTAAATATTTACTCTTTTCCTGGTTTATTATTAGGCCCCGTTTCTTCGCTTGTCTGTCTATTTTTTCAATCGCTTGTCCTAGGCTTCCCTTATCCCTGGCGAACACCGTGATCTGCGTACGCGACAATTTGCACTGCTTTGTTAGTTATTGCTCCTTTAAGATTACACTCTTTCACTATTGCCTCTACCGCTGTGATGAACAGTGTTGTAGATAATCCGTCTCCCTGTTTTACTCCCAGATTAATGTCGAAGGATTCAGTTTCTCTGTCATGACTGTTGCTTTGGAGTTTTCCATCGTCATTTGTATTAGTCTTATCAGCTTATTCGGTATATCCATATCCTCCAATGATTTTATTACCTACCCTCTTTTCAGACTGTCGAATGCTCTTTATTTGCCTCAATGTGTGTACGGCATCTATGGTAGACCTGCCCCTCCTAGATCCATTCTCGTATTCTCCGATTTTTATTTCCGTGTGTTTAGTTAGTTTTTTATTTATTAGTGTGGTCAGAATCTTATATAGAGTGCTTAGTAGTGTAATTCCCCTATAATTTTCGCAGGCTTTTGTGTCTCCCTTCTTATATATTGGGACTATTATACCTTCTTCCCGCTCGCTAGGCATTTCCTCTTCCCTCCATATTTGGATTAATGGTTTAAATACCGGGTGGGCCACGAAACTTGTAAGATTTTCTACTGCAACCCTTATAAAAACGGAGTAGATCATTATATTTTTATGCATTAAAAAAAGATCATGGTTGGTAAATATCAAACTAAACAATATTTGCTGTATGTATTTAAATTGGTTTTTGTAATATAACGCAAAATGCAAAAGCAGGGGCTACAAGTTTCGTGGCCCACCCCGTATTCTTTTGTTTGAAGTTTCTCCTCCTTGTTTTATTAATTCGTTAACTATATTATCCCTTCCTCCAGCTTTGCCGCTTTTCAGCTGTGATATTACTTCAGCGAACTCTTCTACCGTGGGCGCATCAGCTTCTTCATTTTCACAATTGTCGTTCTCTCGATGTCCTCCTTTTTCTTCTTCTGTCGCCCTATCGCTCTCTATTAATTTTTCCTTAAAATAGTTTCTCCATGTTGTAGTGCTTATGTTTGTCGTATTTCTTTTCATATTCTGTCTTCTAATACATCGGTATAATTTCGTATTATTCTTACTATCCTTTTCTATTGTGCCCATTACTTCCTCTATCCATCTTGTTTTTTTCCCTTTTATTAATTTCGTGCTGTCTTTTCTAATTCTTTGGAATGCCCTGTAGTCCTCTTTCTTTCATGTGCTCAGCCACTTTAATGTGGTTGCCTTCTTTTGCTGTATAATTTCCCTGAAATCTTCGTCGAACCGTCTCGTTTCTTTTTTTTTTTCGTATTTTTGCCTAGTGTTTTATATGCGGCGCTTTTTATGCTTCTTTTTATAATGCTCCATTCTTCTTCAATATTTCCTTCTTCCGGTTTCTTTTCTAAGTTTGTTTTGACTGCCTCTTCATATCTCTCTTGCTTTTCTGCCGCCATTTTAATTTCCCACCTCTTTTTATTAGGACCTTTCTTACTTTCTCCTACCATTCTTAACTTTAGCTTCGCTATCACTAGAAAGTGCCCTGCCCCGCTTCCGCTCTGTTGAACGATCTTACATCCTGTATCATTTCTTGCCGCCTTTTGTCTATTAATATGTGCTCCATCTGATTTCCTGTGATTTTGCCAGGCAGTAACCAAGTTATCTTGTGCTGTATCTTGTGTTGGTATTTCGTGCTAACTATGGACATGTCCAGTTCTGTCGCCAAATTTCCAGCCTTGTCCCATTATTATTTGTTTCCTCATGTGCCGTTTCTCTTCCGGCCACTGCTCTCCAGTATTCTTCTTTTCCTACTTGTGCATTGAAGTCCCCGAGCAAGATAAGTGTGTCGTGTTCTGGGATTCCCTCGCATAGTTTCTCTAGCCTTTCGTAGAATGTATCCTTCTCCTCTTCATCTGCCACGTTTGTCGGAGCATTTATGAGTGTAATATTGGCTATGTCATTTTTTAGTCTAATATAGGAAATCCTTCCATTTATTCTTTTAAACTCCATTAAGTCTCCTCTCATTTTTTCACTTATCAAGAATCCCGTTCCATGTTTCCTTGTTTATCTTCTCCCCCATACCTGTGTGTATTTTCCTTTATCTATTTTTCCTTCTCCCTTCCACCGTGCTACTGGAAATGCCAGTATTTCTACTTCCCTAGCTACTTCCTCCATTTTTCCTGCTACTAGTAGTGTGGTTCCAGGTTCCGACCCTTGATATTGCGTTTTTCTTCTTCCTATTTACTCTTTTCCTTTTCATTGCCTTGTCGTTATCTGGTTTATCCGTTTCTCTTTAATCTCCTATTAGTGTTTTTCGGTCCGTTCTCGTTATTTTCCTCAGTTTTTTGTTGAATTCTTTATTCTTTGGTGACCTGTCATTGACAATACCCTTTTGTCATTTTGGACTTCCTTGTCATTCACGATCAGTTTGTTGTATTTGGATAGGCTCTATAACCTTGTTCTTTTGCCTTTTTGTGTGGAATCAAACTCTTCCTATCCTGTTGGATTTTCTTCGTGTAGTCGTCAATAATCCAGATTTCTCTTCCTTTTAATTCCTTAGTTCTTCCGAATTGCAAAGTGGAAAGTTTGGGTGTGTCCAGCAGTGCAGTGTGTTTTGTAGGGAAAATAGGTGTACAGATGAGGAAAAATTCGCGACAAAAGCAAGTGAAACGGAGCAGACCAATACAGGAGGGTGTTAGAGTACAAAAAGTCGAAGGAAAATAAGCAGCTACCAGCTAAGCCAAATAGAAACAAGGTAGGATAGATAACACAAGGGTGAAAATTGCGAGGGCGTGCAGCATTCTCCGGGCGCGCGGACGCGAAGTGTTCGGTCAAAAGAACTACCGCGTGTGGAATTCGAACGAAATAACGGAAAGACAAAACTACTACGGGGAGACAAACGAACTACCGTCATAGGAAAGCGCAGCCAAGCGCACTGTGAAATAAAGTGGTGCGCGTATAACGTACCTAATAGTCAGTAGGAAAGAGCTTACGAACAAAAAATCCGGTAAATAAACCAACCGCGTATAGTGTTACGGTCAAAGGAAGGCGGGTGAATTCAAATTTAAAATAAAGAGCGGTTAGCGCGGGGCGAATACCGAATGGACACTTGTGACAAAAGTACGGAAAAGCGTAAGCGGCAAGGAAAAGAAATCCCAGACGTGTTTAAAAGGAGTAAATTATTAACTAGATCACCGGAAAAAAACGCAACGAAAGAAGAAAGTGACGGGCCAAAAATGGAAGACATGTTCGATACGATGCAAGTAATGTTGGACAGATTTATGGGAGAAATGCGAGCGGAAATGAAAAGAAATAATGAAACGCTACAAAGCAGCATATGCAAAGAATTGGAAGAGAATCGAGCGACAATAAGGAAAAACAAAGAAGTGATAAAGAATCTGCAGGAAGAGCTGAAAGGGAGACAAGAAGAGTGGGAAGGGCAGCAGGTGCAATTGGAGAAGAGAATTATGGAACTAGAGAGGAAAATGGAAAACAAAGAGAGGGAAGGGAAGAAAAATAATATCATAATAAGCGGAATAAAAAATAAGGCAAGTGGTAAGAAGGAAATGGTAGAAGAGGCGAAAAAACTCGTTGCAGTAGAACTGAAAGTTACAGCAAATGTAAACGATGCGTGGAAGATAAGAGATGATATGTGGGGAATAAAAGTGGACAATTGGGACGAGAAACGTGAGATTTTTAGAGCGGCAGGCATCCTGAAGGGAAAAGGAATATTTTTAAACGATGACTTAACATACGAGGAAAGAAAAATACAGTGGCAGATACGGGAAAAAAACGAGAAGAAGAGAAAAAAGGCAATACGGTGAAAATAGGGTACAAAAAAATGTGGATCAATAATAAACTCTTTAAGTGGAACCCCGAAGAAGGCAAGTTGGAAGAGGCTACAATATCAAAAAACTAAGTCAAAAGCAGAAGGACGGACCACAGAAGAAGACACAAGCAATGAATATGGCAAACGAACAGGCTACAAGTAGTAAACTAAGTTTAGGAACATGGAATGTGTGCAAGACAACAAAGGAAATAAACGAAATAGAAAACAATAAAATACATTACATTGGATGCTGGAATGTTCAAACCATGTACGAAGCTAGCAAGGCTGAGCAGGTAGCAAGAGAAATGTCAAGATATACCATAAAAATCCTAGGACTAAGCGAAACTAGATGGAAGGGAAACGGAAAGACAACGCTAACAAACGGACACATGTTACTGTACTCTGGCTTAGACGAAGAATCTAAACTAACAGAGAAAGGAGTGGCAATAATGATTGATAAAACAATGAAAAATAGCTTAATGGAATGGGAAGGCATATCAGAAAGGATAATATGGGCAAGATTTAAAGGCAAAATCAGAAACTCTGTGATTATAAATGTGTACAGCCCTACAAACGACAAAGATGAAGACACCAAAAACGAATTCTATGAACAAATGCAAGCTACATGGGAGATAATACAACGCAATTACCCCAGGGACATAAAAATCCTAATAGGAGACCTGAATGCTAAGGTGGGCAACAAAAATATAGGGAATGAAAATGCCATGGGAAAGCAAGGATTAGGAACTATGAACGAAAATGGGGAGAAACTTATTGAATTCTGCAAGATAAACGGATTAGTAATTGGCGGCACTCTGTTCAAACACAAGGATATCCACAAGGCAACGTGGGTATCTCCAAGTAGAGAATTCAAAAACCAAATCGATCATATAATGATCGAACGAAAATGGAAAAACGCACTACGAGATGTAAGAGCGATGAGAGGTGCTGACACAGCGTCCGACCACTACCTCGTCAGAGCAAAGATAAAAATAAGCTAAAAAAACAATAAGCACATTGCTTTGAGACCCAAATACAACCTTGAGAAACTAAAGGTGATAGAGGAGAATAAAAAATTCCAGATGAAACTGAGAGAAAATACAGGAAGGATTGACGATCTAAAAGACCTGTCAGCTGAAAATCTATGGTTAAATTACAAAGAAGCAATCCAGAAGACAGCCTTAGAGACGCTCGGATATACAATAAGAATAAATAAACCCTGGATAAATCCAGACACAATAAACGCAATCGAAGAAAGACGAGAAATAAAAATTAAAATGCTAAACATGAAAAGCGAAGAAAGAAGAAAGGAGCTCGAAAGAAAATACAGAGACAAGAACAAAGAAGTAAAAAGAAGAGCGAGACAAGACAAACGAACATATATAGAAAATCTAGCAGAAAAAGCAGAAATAGCAGCTCACAATAAAGATATGAAGGCTCTATACAGTATTACAAAACAGATCAATGGAAGAAAAAACAAACCAGTAACGAAACTCAAAGGAGAAAACGGAGAAATTTACAGAACAGACAAAGAAATGATGGAAAGATGGACAAGACATTTCACGGAGATCTACAAGGCAAAAGAAAATACGCAGGAAGTGAACAGCAATATGATATTCCAACAACTAGATATAAGTGAAGAAAAGTTCAATAAGAACGAAATTGAACAAGCACTGAGCGAAATGAAAAGCGGAAAAGCGCCAGGCATAGACGAGATCCCTACTGAATTATTAAAGGCAGACAAAGAGCATACAATTGAGATAATGCACATTCTAATAAACAAAGTGTGGGAAGGCGAAAACATCCCAGATGACTGGGCACAGGGAGTGATAATAAAAGTACCGAAAAGGGGCGACCTAACTCGCTGCGAAAACTTCAGACCCATAATGCTACTATCAACAGCAAGTAAAATAATGACTAAGATGATATCAAAACGTATGAAAGCGGCTATAGATGCTAAACTTAGAGAAAACCAAGCGGGGTTCAGGGAGAGACGTTCATGCATCGACCACATATGTACACTGAGGATTATTCTAGAACAAACATCAGAGAACAACGAGAACATATGGGTAAATTTTATCGACTTTGAAAAAGCGTTCGATTCGGTCTCAAGGGAGATGATGTGGAAGATATTGAAGTACTATGGACTACCGGATAAATTTATAAGAATAATCAAATTACTGTATACAAATTTTGCAGCAAGAGTCGAACATCATGGCAGACTGTCGGAGAAAATTAGCATAAAGACAGGAGTCCGGCAAGGATGCATATTATCTCCAATACTTTTTCTTATTATAGTCGACTGGGTTATGAGACACACAGAAGACAAAAAAAGCGGAATTCACTGGGACATGTTCACTAAAATGGAAGACCTAGAATTTGCAGACGATATCTGCTTACTTACAACAAATGAAAAGGCAATGCAAAAGAAACTCGACAAACTAAAATCTGAAGCGGAAAAGATCGGACTAAAAATAAATGGGAAGAAAACAAAAATACTTACAACAGGAAACCAAGAGGAAACAAATATCACACTCGGTGAACGTAGTATAGAAAAGGTCAACGAATTCTGCTACCTAGGCAGCATGCTGGACGCTAATGGGGGTACACAGAAAGACATAAATAGAAGAATAGCTTTGGCTCAATCTGCATTCAACATGTTAAAGAAAATTTGGAGTACAAAAAACATCAAAACAACAACAAAGCTACGTCTTTTTAATACTAATGTTAAAAGTGTGCTGTTATACGGTGCGGAAACTTGGGCAATTAATAAACAAATGGTGAATAAGTTACAAGTGTTTATAAACAAATGCCTTAGACACATACATCACATATTCTGGCCGGAAAGGATAACAAACCAGCAACTATGGACAATCTCAGAAGAGGAAATGATCGAAACAACAATTAAAAGAAGACGATGGGAATGGATAGGCCATACACTGAGGAAACCAAACAGTAACATTACAAAACAAGCCCTGGATTTTAATACGCAAGGAAAACGAAAGAGAGGTAGACCGAGGGACACATGGAAAAGAACTGTTTTAAAGGACCTACAACTACAGAACATGTCATGGGGACAAGCTAAATTTATAGCACAGGACAAAAATAAATGGAGGAATCTGGTACAAAAAATATCAACAACAACGGACCAAACCAACGATGCGCAGGCCTAGCAACCCTGCCATCCACCTTGCTTTAGAAACGCCCTTGGGCGCCCTTCGCTCCTTAGGAGCTACAGGAAGAAGAAGAAGAAGAAGTTCTTCCGAATATTTCCATTTTCTTGTTCCACGTTTGTGGCTTACCAAGGATTGGTCTGGTCCTATTTTGTTTGAAAGTTCCTAGTCTCGTTATCCCTTTTATGTCCACTTCTGGCTTAATTTCTACTCAAATTTGTCTTAGCATTCCCTGCACTTTCTCTGTGATTTCCCCCTGTTCCTCCTTATCTATGTCCTTCAGTCTTTGCACTATGATATTATTTCTCCTTATCTCCCTCTCAGCTTGTTCTAGTCTTTCTTCTTAGGCTTTAATAATATTTTTTAATCCTTGGTTTTCCTGTTTTAGTTCCTTTATCACTTCGGTATTCTTATCTAATTTCTCCTCCACCGTTATTAGCTTTGCATTTTATTTGCGCGAACATTCTTTTCATTTCTTCCATATTCTCGTTTTCAAGTTCCATGAACGTGACCGTGAAGCGACAGCTGCTTTCCTATCTTAACACTGCGGAAAGAGGTTGACCCCGGTCGTCCCGTCGTAGCTCAACCCCTTATCGGTGTTCGTTGTTGTAAATTGCATGTTTTCACTCGTTACCTGCTAGTCCTACCTTTAATTAGTTATTATCTTAGCTCGATTCGCGTTCTGAAGCTTCCTACACTGATCACTTTCTTGGTTTTGTATTAATTCACTGGTTTTGGCCTTATACTTGCAGCGTAAAATTCACACTTGCGTTCGTATCCCAATCAGGACCGGACCCCCTGGTATTTGTTGTACCTATTGTATATTATTTCTGCTGAACGTATTTAATACATTAATAACGTTTTTTTACTACCGTTTTCCTTAAATAATTGTTTTATTTACATTAAAAGTTGTACTGTTGTAATTTGTATTTAAGAAATAATTTGTAAATCTTAATTGTTAATGCCTAATTTAGCATTAGCAATTAAAGTTTATGAATTATTTTTTAAATCAAATTTTCTTCACAAAATATTTTGTAAATAAATGAGATTCGTGGGTGCGATTTAAAACTCCCGCTCATTGTGTAATTGGGCAATCCCGTTGCCAGGGTGCAGCTCTGTGAAAAAATGGTGGCGTATTGCCAACTTTTAACATGGGGGATTCGCTTCTATTAAGTATTCTTCTCGTTCTGTGATTGTTCTCCTCCAGATTCCAAATTCTTTCTTCATCCTCAAATTGCAGCTTTTATTTGCTGTTAACCTAGTTTCTGAACGAGTTATTTCTTCAAATTTCACGTTATTCCAATTAAGTACAAATATTTGACAAAACATACGTTTGTTTAGTCATTGAATAAAGAATTTATTAAATGCGTTACATACAGCGTGAAGTGCAGCACGAGTAAAAGTCTTGTATTCTTTATTCACATGACTAGGGGACATCGAATATCTGAAAATACCTATATACCGAACGCTCAACTGTCACCTGTCTCAAAATGTGCAAGTGTCAAATTAAAACAATTTCGAAGATTTAATTACGCCGCCTATCGTCTGTTTATTCGGTTGAAATACATCATGCAAATCGAGGTAAAGTACATTTTTTTTCTATAATTATTTTCAAGGTCAACTTTTTAGGGGATAAGTTGCATTCCTGCAGGGTCCCTAGTTTTAATAATGTTGGTACATAGATTTTTAGTTCTTTTCTTCCACTAAAAAAATGATTGTCATTTTGACAGATATGTCATAATTTAATATCGCTTGCTTCATTTTTGCATTTAAAATATTTCTTGGTTTTCTTTTTTTATCCGATTTTATTCAAGATGATGATGATGCCATGTTAAAAAAAGAAATTTGTCAAGAGTTCAAATTAAGGAACTTTGATATTCAAAATTGACACATAACCATAATTTTGAAAAAAGCTCTACCAACACGAGGTATAAAAATTTCCTAGCGTTTTAATCACGTATCTACCAACATTGTAACACTTTGACAGCTATTATAGAAAAAACGTACTTTATATACATTGAAACGCTCACATGAGTACTTATAGTCCATGTACTTGACATCTGCACTGTCAGTGTCAAATTAAAAAAAAATGTCTTGACTATACCTCAAAAATAATGTGTTTTCTATTAGACTGTACAGTAAAATGTGAAAAGTAGCAGTGGTGCCAACATAATGTCAGTTTGACAGTGCAGTGCAGATGTCAAGTAAATGGAGTATAGGACTTACTAAACGTCGACAGATATCCTCGATGAGCTCGCTCTGTATTTATCGAATGATTTCGAGATAACAGCCTTCAGAGCTAGGTACCTAATTACCAAATGCAGTTTCTCAGAATAGGAAGATTGTTAGTATTTTTAGATAAACATAACCAAGTTAACCTAACTAAATTGTGTAACACATTTAATTTTCAGATATTGAATTCATTACATCCGGATTCTTCATAATAATGGAGGTGAAACACGAAATAATTGAATATAATTTGCCTGCAATAACCAGCATGTTATATGAAGGACTAGCAAAAAATGAAAGTAAAGTAATCACGAACTTACATGTTCGACAAGAACTCGTTCAAGATACTATCAACAACACGTCTTATCACGAATTGGATATTAAACAGGAGAAAGTTGATGTAAAGGATGAATTACTTGATTCGTGTGCAGCATGTGGAAGTTCCTTAGAAGAAGAATTAGTTTGCAAGATTTGTAAATATGAAGCAAAAGACGAGAGTAATTTCTTGGAACATCCAATAACTCATACGGAACAAGTTAACACATCTTTCATTTGTCAAGATAAAACTGCAAGGAAATGTAAGTTGCCATTTGGGGATCCATACATTTAAAAAATATTGTTCTTTTTTAGATGATTTAGTAAACCGTATGAAAATGCATACAAAAGAAATATTTTATTTCTGTTCTATTTGCAAATATAAAGCAGTTCAAGAAGATGCTTTTGTTAAACATATTAAAACGCACACCAGCAAGAAACCTTATTCATGTACAATTTGCGTATATAAAGCAGCAGCTAAAGGTGCTTTAGTTAGACATATGAAGACGCATACAGGCGAAAAACCTTATTCATGTTCCATTTGTGTATATAAAGCAGCAGCTAAAGGTAGTTTAGTGAATCATATGAAAACGCATACCGGAGAAAAACCTTATGCATGTTCTATTTGCGAATATAAAGCAGCACAAACGGGAGCATTAGTGAACCATATGAGAACGCATACAGGAGAAAAACCTTATTCATGTTCTACTTGCGAGTTTAAAGCTGCACAAAAAGGTACTCTAATTAAACATATGAAGATGCATATGGGAGAAAAAACACATACAGGTGAAAAACCTTATTGCTGTTCCATTTGCGAGTATAAAGCAGCACAAAAGAGTCATTTAGTGGACCATATGAAGACGCATACAGGAGAAAAACCTTATTCATGTTCCATTTGTGAATATAAAGCAGCACAAAAAGTTTCCTTAGTTAATCATACAAAGACACATACAAAAGAAAAACCTTATTCATGTTCCCTTTGCGAATATAAAGCAGCACATAAATGTGCTTTAGTTAACCATATGAAAACACATACAGGTGAAAAACCTTATTGGTGTTCCATTTGCAAGTATAAAGCAGCACTTAAATGCACTTTAGTTAACCATATGAAGACGCATACAGGAGAAAAACCGTATTCATGTTCTATTTGCGAATATAAAGCAATACAGAAAGTTGCTTTAGTTAAACATATGAAGACGCATACAAAAAGAGAACCTTATTAACCCTCCAGTACCCGTTCAAAATTCTGAGACATCAGTACCCGCACCGGTCTCGCAGTCCGACACCCCTCTTCCACCTCCATAAAAATAATGAGATATCTTATGGCATTAGTGTTGTATTGATAACTCTGTTTGGTTATTAATAATTTATTTAGTTTCAACTTACATGAGGTGACTACAAAATACGTCTCGACATTACGGGCTGCAGTGACGGAAGTGTTTGTACGCACTGGTATTGTGGTCTGTTCACCTAATGTCCTATAAGGGTCTACTCACTACAACATCTCCTTTTTTTTTTTTTTTTTAGAACTAAATATTGCAACTCAAATTTTCAACCTGATTACTGTGCCTAGAATCTTACAAATTAAACACATATCTCTATACATAACTTAAACATACTTGAACATATTATTACAAACAAGGTTTTTCACTCTTTTTCTTAAGTTAGGTGACATAATTTCGAAGGAATGAAGGCTTTTTAATAAAGCGACCTGATCGGGTCTGTACACTATTTGAATTTTTGCCTTCCTCTCCTCTTTCTGTCTTAACTATCTTAATATTAGCACTTGCACTGGCACCATTTTGATTGTACTTATTGTCTATAGCTATTGGTTCACTCTGTGGTCTAGCAGTTGAACTATTTTCTAAATAAGAATCTAATACATCATCAAAATGCTCACCATCGTTATCACAAATCTCCTTAAAATTACTGTTATCGGTTTTTCTAAGAAACCGCCTATTTCTAATCAACGCTTTGTTATTATTATCAGTTTTAATCACGTATGAACGTGGTCTGTGTAGATCTATGTTAACTACTTTTGAGGGTTGCCATAGTTTACTGCCAGGATCTTGCATCATTACAGTATCATCAATTGCCAACGGTTTTAGGTATTTAGCGTTTTGATCATAATAGTTTTGCTGTTTTTTCTGTCTCTGATTGAGAACTTCGGTATACTGTGATGCATACTTAGGTGTGAGTAGTTTTTCACTAATTGGGACGATTCCTTTAAGTCGACGCCCAAACAAAAGTTGTGCCGGTGACGGTAATTCACTGCTTATTGGAGTGTTTCGATATTCGAGCAGTGTTAGATACATGTCTTTGTTATCAAAAAGTGATTTCTTTAGCAATTTTTTAATTGTTTGCACCTGCCTCTCTATGAAACCATTAGATTGAGGGTAGCGAGGTGTGCTAGTCTGATGAGATATTTCCCACTCTGCTAAAAAGCTATTAAATTTTGAATTGACAAATTGTGGCCCATTGTCTGTATACAACAAATCTGGAATACCATGCCTTGCAAATATTGATTTAAAGTTGTGTATAACTATCTCACTTGTAGTGTTATTATTTAAACAACATACTTCTGGATATTTGGAGAATGTATCCACTAAAAGAAGAAATTGTTTTTCCTTAAAATAAAACAAATCAGCTGCTATTATTTGCCAAGGTCTAGTAGCCACTTCTTTGTTTATTATAGGTTCTTTTTGTAAGCTATTTTGGAATGTTAAACATGCTGGACAATTCTTTACTTTATCGGTAATGTGTTTTGTAATAAATGGAAAGTAAACTAGTTCTTTTGCTCTTAATAAGGTTTTATCTATCCCTAGATGATTGTAATGTAACCTATCTACAATCTCTGCTCGCATTACTTTAGGTATTATCAGTTGATTATTTCTAAAAATTGCTCCGTTCATTTCCACGAGTTCATGTCTACAATGCCAATAGGGTTGTATTAACGGGTTTACCTGTTTCTTTGTATTCGGCCAACCTTCTTTAATTACTCTAGCTAGTTCTATTAATTCTCCATCTTTTTTAGTCTCAGTTACTAACTTGTCAAATTTTTGTTTGCTAATACTAACATAATCTATTAAGTTCACTTGAGCCTCAATTTCGTTTTCATTAATACTAAAATTTTTGTCATTGTAGCTAGATCTGGATAACGTGTCCGCGATGTACAAATGTTTCCCTGGTTTATATTTAACTAATATGTCATAGGGTTGTAAACTTATCAGCAAACGCTGTAATCTAAGTGGACATTTATTCAAAGGCTTCTTAAAAATTACCTCTAGTGGTTTGTGGTCTGTTTCAACATTGACTTTACTACCATAGATGTACTGATGAAACCTCTGGCAGCCAAAAACGATTGCCAAATTATGGGTTAGATCTTCGAATGTAGGCAATTTATAATACTCTCTGCAAATGACTTTATTTAACCCTTGTGGGTCTAAACAAATTCGTAATTGATTGTTTGGTTTGTTAACTAGAACAATGGGGTTGACAAACTCTGTTGGTTCATCGACTTTACGTATTACCTCATCGTTCACCATTCTCTCCAATTCTAACTTTAATTTGTCTAATTGAGTATATGGAATTTTTCTGCAAGGAATTACAACCGGATCATAATTTTCAACTAGCTTGAACTCACACGGTTGCGACTGAATTTTACCCAGACCTGTGAATAGCTCTGCATATTCTGTAATAATTTGCTCTGTGTTAAGATTTTCAATTTTGTCAATTTGATTTATGGTTAAAAGATTTAAGTTTTTGATTGCTTCTATACCAACAATTGGAGTTGAAGTTATGTTTGTTTCTGCTATTACAAAAACCAATTCTGTTTTTTTATTATTTGTCATAACTTGTAATTTGCAAGATCCCTTCGTTTTCAAAATTGAACCCTCATAATTTCGCACGATCATATTTGAAGGAGTCAATTCAATGCTTAATCCTAATTTGTCATAAACATGCCATGGGATTACATTAATTTGTGCACCCGTATCAATCTTAAACTTAATACATTGATTACATTCTAATATTTTTAATTCTACAAACCAATCACCTACAATTGTATCTACTGTTTTGTCAGATTCTAATGACCCTAATACATATTCTGAAATTACCTCATTATTACACTGCTCCGCAACCTCTTCGATATCTCCTGCGACTGCATTTACATTTCTTGTTCTGCATACTGTGGCAAAATGATTCTTGCGGCCACATTTTAGGCATATTTTAGCATATGCTGGACAGTGACCTGGATTATGGACGTAACCACATCTGCTGCAATTTCGCTGCCCACCGCAAAAACCTGAAAATCTTCTATTCTGCGTGACAGAAGGAACTGCTGGCTGATTTGCTTGTCTGTTGTTGTTTCCATGGTTCCATTGTCTTGGTTGTGAAATGGTCCCTTGGTGTCTCTGCGGATGGCTCGGTGTGTTGCTGTAGGTTTTTTTGACTGTCCCCGTACTGAACTGCTTCGCTTGTAACGCTCCTACTTCTAGGTTGTTGGTTTCTTGTAGCTGTCTGATGTGCGCTTCACTTTGCTCGGCTGCTTTGCATATCTCTATGGCTCTATCCAATTTGAGATCGGCTTCTCTTAATAACCTGTTTTTAACATGACAATTTCGGATTCCGCAAACTATTCGGTCACATATTAGGCTGTCTTTTAAGGTTCCAAAGTTACAATTGGACGCTATCTGCCTCAACTCTGTTAAATACCCATCAAAGTTTACACCTACTTTTTGAATACAAGTGTTGAATTTGTGACGTTCGACACTCGGGTTGACTTTTGGTAGGAAGTAGGCATTCAATTTGTCTAGAATTGACTTTGATTTGGCTTTCTCTTCTGCTGTGAGTCCTAGAGTATCGACGACCTCTCTTGCTTCGTCTCCCATACAGTGGAGAAGTACTGCGGCTTGGACTTTTTCATCTTTCGAAGTGCATCCCGAGGCTAATGCATATATTGTAAAATTGTCTGTAAACTTCTTCCAATTCACTCCCAAGTCCCCACTCATTTGCATTGGCTTTGGTTGTTTTATAAATTCCATTTTCTTTGTTTCGGTTACCTATCTGCACGTGGTTTCCTAACCTCTAATATTCAAATTCGCGGTACTCTGCTTGGTATTCTGCTAATCACGCGGGTTCACTTTCTTTATTATTTATTATAATAACTCACGACTGCGCCATGTTGTATTGATAACTCTGTTTGGTTATTAATAATTTATTTAGTTTCAACTTACATGAGGTGACTACAAAATACGTCTCGACATTACGGGCTGCAGTGACGGAAGTATTTGTACGCCCTGGTATTGTGGTCTGTTCACCTAATGTCCTATAAAGGTCTACTCACTACAACAGAACCTATAACTGCAAGAATGTGTAACTGCGTAAATAAATATTTACCAACTTGTGGTAGGAATACCCCCCATGTGAACACTGCATTCAGTAATTCAAGTTTTGAATCTATTAGGGGCGACCCCTGTCATTATACTCATATTCTTCAGCGGGAAACTTCAAGGGACGACTGAATGTTATTATGTAACATTTTATTTACTTAGCATAATTTATTTGAGTAGGGAGTGTAAGTCTACAGAGATCATAATACTAGTTCAAATAAGAACCAAAGGGGCTGGTAAATCGATACCCTCTTTAATAATGGTGCTAATTATCACAGTTTTCTGCTATAGTACGCGCATGCTATGTGAGGTTTCTTACTTAGTATATTTTATTGTTGCACTTTTAAATTACCCCCAGTACATTAACATACGTGTATTGAAAAATACATATATTTATTTGCATACACTTAGTCTGCCGTAGCCCATATAATTCGCTAATATACATATAATAATATTAATACAGTTTTGTTTCATATTTTTCATTTCAAATTGATTTTTAATTCACTTCTCACGGGACATAGCATCTTTTCTAAGCATTTTAAATTTCAATTACCAACACCTTATATATCATAAAATGAAGGTATAATAGGAATTGTCGAATATTGGAAGATGGGTTGTTATGGTAATTACCAAATTTCAGCTCGTATACTATACTTCTAAATAACCACTAGATTACATGGGAACATTTGAGGGGCCGGCTAGCTAAACAGTGCAGACAGAGTGCAGTTTCTTACAAAATTATTAAACTACAAATAAATGCTGAGAGCGCCAACGAGTCTTTTTATAAAAAATGTGCTCAAATATAAACGAGAACCCATAAACTCAAACAAAATAAGACAAGTGATAAACCGCAACAGGGTATCATATTTATCTGTAATGTTGTAAATAGCCAGTCAATAATAACTTACTTACTTACTTTATCTTCACCCCTTTTTACCTTACGGTGTTGGGGTATTGAGCCATTTCCTAACTTTTTTCTGTCTTGTGCCAGGTCTTTGAGGTTTCCTATTTGGTTTATATTTCGTTTTGCTGCGGCTGTCTTTATGTTTTCCTCCCATTTTATTCTAGGCCTCCCTTTTCCTCGTCTTCCTTCACATTTCATGTTGTATATCTTTTTTGGGTTCCGTTCATTGTTCATTCGAGTTAGGTGACTGTACCATTGTAGTTGTTTCTTTTCGACCAGGTCGGTTAATGCTTCGATTTCGAGTACTCTCTAATATTTCTATTTCTTATTCGGTCGCGTTTAGTTTTCCCTAACGATCTTCGTAGGTATTTCATTTCGGAAGCTGTGTTTGTGTCAATATTAACATGACATAAAATAAGCAGTACACTTAGCATAATCCCTAAACTACCGGGGGTGCAGCCAATAAACAGCAGCTAAAATCATAGTGCTAACCTCATTCGTACAAACTATTAAGCGTAAAATTACAAACAGACTTACAATCAACGAATACAGTACACACATAGGTTAAAGATTGAATTTAGAATTTGAAAGCTGATTATCATAACAGTTTGACAAACTAAACTCCGGCAGTGGGGTGAACGCCTCGGAGATGTATATAAAATGCACCAAAACGAGAGGTTAGATAGTACAAACATTAATCGCATCAAGTTCGAGGAATTCTGAGGGAATTCGATCTAATCAGTGAGCACATACACATAGCCCAATAATGTTTAATAGTTAAAACCTCAAATAGGTTACATGTGAAACGTTTTTTTGGCAGGTCCAGTGAAGGAAATTTTACTCATGGCAAGAAGTCATTGTTAGCTCATGAACAGCTACAGATCTCCGCAACTGGATCAAGGTTGTGTTAACATAATCAGCACGTACGGAACACGAGAGGCCGCTGTGAAACTTTCAGCGGGTCTTTCAGATACAAACTCTGACAAAAAGTTGATTCTGGGACGGATACTAACGGCTGCAAACCGTAGCGCAAATTAGAACGGCCCAGAATAAGCCGTCACATTAACAGTGCAAAAATGCATCCCAAATCTGAACCAAAGACAGCTCTACTTTCCCAGCAAGTTTCACTGCTTAATCCGCCGACAAGGCTTACAAAAACGTCGCCAAATCCGCCGGAGCACGTGGGTTAAACTCCATCTAAAACTTGAGCATGAAGTAATAAGGCCCAAAATAACCCAAAGATTCAAAAGCCACGAAGCGCAACGATCTTTGTTGGTACACAGCGCGAAACGGAAAAGAAAGGCCACGCCACGCGCAAATTGCAGATACCAAAATTACGCCAGGTGGAGAGCGATTTCCTCGGAAAAGCTGATAAAGATAAACCCACCTGCAAAATGCAAATAGACGCTCTAAAGGCGATTTTGCGCCCTAACAATATATATGAGCGAACGAAATGAAGCTCTAACCAATGTACTTATTGAATTAGTGACAGAATTGGGGCAAAGGAAGACTAAATAAGCAGACGAAAATCCCATAATACACAAGTAAGTTAATAGAAAGGAGAAGACAACTAAGGAAAAACGGTTAACAAAACTCTGTAGAATATACAGGGTGTTTCGGGAGGAAATGGAAATATTTTAAGGACATGTCTAGGAAGCCAAAATAAACAAAATAAGCTCATATGTTCAAGTACGATTTTTATTTGTTTCAGAGATACTTTGATTAATTGTAATTTAAAAACTAAAGAAAAATTCATTACAAAACTAACAAAAAAAACAAAAAAAAAACAAACAAATTGCATTAATTCACAAGAAACTTTCGAAAACATCACCGCTCACTTCGATACACTTATTTGCGCGTTTATAAGTTGAACTAGTAGCGAGTTTTACTGAACGTGGATCGAAGTAGGCGGTGATGTTTTCGAAAATGTTTTGTGAATTAATGCAATTTTTTGCTTTGTTTTGTTAATTTTGTAATGATTTTTTTTAGTTTTTAAATTATAATTAATCAAAGTATCTCTGGTACAAATAAAAGTCGGACTTGAACATATGAGCCTATTTTGCTTATTTTGGCTTCCTAGACATGCCCGCAAAATATTTCTATTTCCTCGCGAAACACCCTGTATTGAAATTATGAAAACAATATAAAAAATAATCACACAAAACGGATATGAAAGGCAATATGGGATAATATGAGCAGATATGGAAAACAATAGCTATAGGAGATACGTACGACCGCAACTAGGACGATCAAAATATGCGTGTTAAAAGATGAAAACGGAAACAAAGAAGAAAATTTGACGAAGTTTTCAAATATAACAGAAAATGTTTGCAAAAACCTATGTAGCTTAAAAAGGAAGAAACCACACCCATCAAAGGACAATTTTCAAGAAAATTTCTGAACTATAACCCCGAGAAAAAAAATCAGGTGCTATAAAAAAATAAAAATAATAATACATTAAGCGGTAGAATCCTAATAAAAATGTCAAATAGAGGAGGCAATTTAGTGCTAGATGTAATAAAAGTTCTAATGAACTGTTCTTCTGAAGTGAAGATGGATAGGTCGTAATGCCAGAAACGCTGGTAACCGATGGAATTGCGCCGTTCAACAATGAGGGCCGTAAAAAAGGAAGCTGGAGAGGGGGGGGGGGATTAGAATTGCGTTGGAGAAATGATATTAAGAAAGTTGCTGGAAACAACTGGACCAAGAAGGCAATAACTCGAGTGAATTGGTAAAATATGTCCAGCATTGGAATGAAAGAAACTAAAGAAGAAGATAAATATCTTTACTCTTATCTTTCGCAGTTTTCAAATACACAGGTATTTCAGAGTTTAATATCTACGTCCTTTTAACGTCCTAATGAAGTATCGTGGATGTTTATCACTTACAAATTATTAGGTACCAATTT
The DNA here is from genome assembly GCA_940337035.1 of Agriotes lineatus. Taxonomy (NCBI): domain Eukaryota; kingdom Metazoa; phylum Arthropoda; class Insecta; order Coleoptera; family Elateridae; genus Agriotes; species Agriotes lineatus. Next base: position 158,389 of record CALNHX010003041.1, read on the forward strand.
TATAAGTGCTCCGTGATAAAAGCACATGCTACTTGTTCATAACTATTTACGTTTATGCTTGTATACAGAAAATCTCTATTTATTCTCGGAAAAAGAAAAATGTCGATAGTAAATGTTATACTCATAAATGTATTCTATATTAACTAGATACAGTGTGTAAATTAAGTATGGAAGCGGTGGTATTATTTGAATACAACCATAGATAGAATTTTTTTATTGATCGTCAATACTGCAGCACGGCCAACTTGATTACTTTTTAAATTGAAATGGGGGGTCGAAAGTACCATCATTAGAAAGCTATTTTTGTGTAGAATCCAACGATGTAGCACTTGATATGGCAGTTTTGAAAAATAACTTCACTATACCAAATTAAAGGTTGTAGATAAAAATTTATTAGATAACTGAAACCGATAGTAAGCGCTGTAACAAAACGATGCCACTGTTGTTTAATAAATATTGAACGTCAAAAATTATAAGTGTTGTCTGAATTTGCGTAGTTAGTGAGAAAGTACCATGGAAAATCTTACAGAAAAAAGGAGAGAATAGAGATTCTCATGATGATAGGGTATGGTGATAGAAGACGCAGTTATGCGAAAGTATGTAATTTATTTAATGCAACATACCCTAATTCTTCATAAATGTACTGTTTAAAGTTGAAAAGCAAAATAAAGCATTCACCGTCAACTAAATTTTTAGCATATCTAATAGCAAGCCGTTGAAAGTAATATTCTCAAAGTTTAATTTGGTATAGTGAAGTTATTTTCAAAACTGCCCTATAAAGTGCTACATCGTTGGATTCTACACAAAAACAGCTTTCTAATGATGGTACTTTCGACCCCCATTTCAATTTAAAAAAATAATCAAGTTGGTCGTGTTGCAGTCTTAACGATCGATAAAAAATTGGAGCCACGAATATTAGTAGAAAACCGAATGTTTTACTTCTATACTAAATTTCAGAGTTCTATCTATGGCCGTATTCAAATAATACCACCGTTTCCAAACTTAGTTTACGCACTGTATACTTTTTTGGCATGATAACAAGGTACAGTAAGTTTTTTAATGTACGTTTTAAGATTTGTCTAAAACTAGAGTTTTTAATTGCAGAAAACTATAATATTTGACAATTAGATAATAACAGGATTGTAGAAAAATTAAAAGAAAGTGAATCACCAACAAATCTCAATTTTATATATTTTCTAGTGTTTGAGAAATTTAAAAAAAAATGAGACGGTACCGCTTCTTATCGATACTTGGGCAAACTGTTCGCATGGAGTGGCTTATGCTCGGCCGCTCCTTAAAACACAGTCAGTCCACGCAGTATGTCGAACCGGTGCTTTCAATGTGGTTACCATATTATGTTATACACATGAACTCGTCATATATGCTGCGACTTCAGCTAAAGAAAAGATGGGAGCAAAATCGATTCAAAATGGAGTTGCTGATTTACCAATACTGTCAACGGCGAGTGTCGATAATGTGGTATTTCGCAATTAAAGGTGGCAAGAGGCAGACATTTTGCATTCTCACCTCTCGAGAACCTGTACAAATATATTGCTGGGGCCGAGCTTCGAACTCGCGACCTTAGACTCGGCAGTCTGGCGTGGTGTCGCTACGCCACCCTGACAAGGTAGTAGACACATACAAAGAAGAACGACCGATCTTACCATTAGATTTTTCGTTCTTTGCATTAATATTCCACACAAATCGGCGAAGAAATCGTCCTCATAGGTTGTGCCGTTCATCCATTCGGCATAACCTTCTCGACTTTTATTAATTTTTCGATTTCCTTCTAATGTCAAATGGTTGCTGCCTTCACAAAAGTTATGTAGTTGCATGAGACTCTTACATCACTTTGGGGTGGTCGCGATTGATTGAAAGGTTTTAAAAACGGTCGAGGTTGGCAGGTTGTACCGAAGTAAAATAGTCAACATATTTTTATTAAAGGCTGTATATATGTTACTTTGTAATAAATTATGAAGATGTTTACCTCAAAAACGAAGTGTATAAGTGGTAAACAAAAAATATAGGCTAGTGGAAAAAATGCAGGTGAATACGGTTTTCTTTTGTTGATTAATTTATAATTTATTTTAGAAATCTACGCCAATGGATTGCGCCTGTTAACTGTTTCGCTAATCAGTTCTACTTGATTGGACATTGATGCCTACCAAATCTTAATTTAATATCTATTATAATTTTCGATAAATCTTAAAAAAAAGAGATTTCTTTAAATTGTTGTAACTTGTTAAGTAGTACAAAACAATTTATTATAAGCCCATATAAAATGTT